>JAOVVO010000046.1:0-232682 GCA_028564675.1 Onchocerca lupi
ATATTATACATTCGTTACTTATTGTGTGCCGCGTTTGGACAATACCTCACGCGTTATATTCAACGTAATAAACTATTCGAATTACTTAGTGTCGGGGAACACTTTCATCCTAACATACCAAGTTCCATGACAAAAGGCATCAAAATTTTAATGTATGTTTTCTAGAAAATTCACTACATTTCAAGCTCCACACATCCGAAAAGTGAATCACAATTCAAATAAATGATGCATAGTCAAGCAATTTAGCCATCATCTTGCATACGGCGACACTTACCAAAATGAAATATTCCTTTTCCAGTCAAATAGTTCAATTTCTTATTTGGACAAGTAAATTCCATCCAAGCCATAGTCAAGAGTTCATCAAAGTCAGTAAGTAAACTTTTCTATCAAATAGAAGAAAATATATAACTAATTTTCTACCAAAAAGTCAAGAAGAAAATATTTCTAAATGGTATTTTGTTTCAAATGACCGAACCAAATACTTAGATGAGAAAAATCACTGCTGACATGAAATCAATTTAAATGCTACAAAATAATTTTCCACTAAAGAAATTTTCATTTCTATCTCAAATAAAATCTTCCCCATTCTTCCTCATTTCAATGTTTCATTATTTCTCAGTCACTAGTGTCAAAGCTGAATGCGTCAACTCTGACAGAGTGGACATTGAAAACAGTATATCTTAAATAGCTCTTTGGAATTAGATAATTCTCACTAAGGGAAATACTTTTTTTTTCAGGTTAACCACCACTGTTAGGCTCTTCCATTCGTACAATAAGATCGTTTTCATAAAAACTTTTGTAGAATTTAAAGAAAACTTCATTTGTTTCACGTTTGTTCCACGTCAGGTGCTATTTACCAGTAAAATTTCAAAATGTGATAATGTATAATATAATCAGTATATTTGATGTTAAATATACAAATGATAGCAAGGCTTGTTGTCACTCCAGGAAGGTTACTGTAAAATGGCATATATATAAAGGACGCAGATCACTTCCTAAAATCTACTTTAATATATGCTAAAATGCAATATCGAAATCATGCAGCGTTAGTAATGTGTGCTATCCTAAAAATAATTGTGGAAGAAAGCTATCTTAATTTCACTTAACCAAACCTTTCCTACAGAAGTACACGCCGCAATAAACGTAAAGTTAGAAGAGTTTGCAAATACGCTGCGCAGATTGCTGCATGGATTTTTATCAATTTTCGCCTCTCCCAATGTTGAGCGCATCTCCCAATGTTGTGCTCACTTACTTTTTGATAACAGATTAAAATTACCCTCTATACACACATATATCCACACGTACCAACAGAAATACACGTACGTAATACGTGCACACAGTCCGTATTATACATTTCGAACTGAAGGAAATTTTTTAAAGTTATTGAGCTGCAAAATTAACATTACAAGACTGGCATTATGCCAACGCCTGGACTTTTGGGGAAGAGGCGAATGGTTTGGTTGTTGTTGGGTTGTGATGGCTTGATTGGGTCAGTGGTCAAAAGGTATTTCAATAATTGATTTAAGCAGTAATTTCAGTGCTGATTGGGTCGATTTAGTTGACAAGAATTCACTCATCGAGGACAACTGCTCAATATGGAAGCAGGAGGGTTTGTGATTGTAGCTTTTGTTTCGGTCGAAAATATTCATTATCAAAATTTGAAGCTGTCATGAAAGACTTACTTATTAGCATCTGGCATTGTGACATTTAAAATATATTTTTTATTTGTGCTCTTCAGAGATGAGACACAAATGCAAGTTCCACCAAACGAAGCAGCTGTGACAGTTGACGAGAAGTTGGACGTGAAAACTGCACTTCGAAGAGCTCTGAAATCAGCAATTGTCATGGATGGAGTGGCGAAAGGTCTTCATGAAGCCGCCAAGGCTCTCGATAAGTACAACTTTGAAACGATTCAAAATAAATGCCTATGCTTTCATAATAATCTTTTTCTTTCAAGTCATGAGTTCTGAGCTGTAGCGAATTAAAATAGAATTAACATCTTATCAGTACAACTCGATAATAATATTGATCCAAAACTTCAGGCGTCAGGCATATTTTTGTGTGCTGGCTGAAAATTGTGACGAGCCAATGTACACCAAACTAGTGGAAGCATTGTGCAATGAACATCAAATACCTCTGGTCAAGATCAAGGACAAAAAACAGTTGGGGGAGTGGATTGGTCTATGCAAATATGATAAGGAGGGAAAAGCTCGAAAGGTTCACATTTGGCTCATATAGTAGCAGTGAGGCTGCAATAATTTCAGGAAGCTTAGTTGTATGTCCGATTTATGAAATTCAAGTAGCGAGATATTTGTGCATAGCTGCGTGTATTATGGCCAAGATCATCCAGATTTAGCGATTTAATAAAGTGTTTCATAATAATTCTTTTTACCTTTGAAAGATGGATAGGTTCTAATCGTTTAACCACCTTCCAAACACTGGCTTCTAGCTTAGGTCATGGTCATAGACATCAGCTAGTATTTGTTACACATATTTTAGTTTACTTGAAGCATCTGTCAAAATATTTAATGTGATTTTTATCAGCTGCTAGATTGAGTTTTATTAAATTGCTTTTTTCTTTAGCTTTTCGAAATTATTTGTATTCTAAATACCTAGTTAATTTATATTTCAGATAGTGGGGTGTTCGTGCGTAGTTGTACGTGACTATGGTCAAGATGATGCTGCACGCGCATTTCTTCAGGATTACTTTGACAGTCAAAAGAAAGGCTGATGCGTATTATTTGTTTATTGTTTCTGTTGAACAAATTTTTATGTTGATTCAATAAAATTTTCCCGAAAATTTATTCGTCTCACATACAACAAGTCTTTTTGCTAATAATTTTATCGTAACAAAAAAGATTCATTATTTTATGAAGAAGATGATACTAGAGACTCAGTTGTTCAATTCTTTGCATGGCACTCAAATGACAAAGATTATCACAAGCTGAGTTTTCCAAGTATGAATGGGAAATGGGATTGATTTGTTTGCATCTTCCACGCAGCTATTAATAGTGTGTATGGGAAATGATTCCGCAGTGGGACTGGTAATTTTTCTAAGATGAGAAAGGACGGCATTGTTAGCATAATTTAAAACTGGATTATTAATAAAGAACATGACTAGGTTCTTCTTGTTTCTTTCAAGGACCGCAAAATTAAATGATAACTGAGGTTATACATGAAGATGAGAATTTGTAATAAGGAAGGCTCACAATACTATGTAGTATTTACAAGAAAAAGTATCTAGGATTCAAAGATTCGAGTTGTCCATGTATTTGAGATTCAAGGATTTCGATTGCCGATTATTGTTGGTATTTTTTAGAATGACCAAATCATATTAGTCTTCATCCGTTACAATGCAAGAAATTTCATATGGAGCTGCTGAATATACTAATGATCCTTCATTTGAAATTGCTTGGGCTGTTGAGGTGTCATTTTTGAACTTATTGCTTTTTATGATTGGTTCCAGCACATTTTTTTTATTGTTTTTTTTTTTTTTTTTTTTTTTTTTTTTTTTTTTTTTTTGGCTTTGTGTATTTTACTCTCTTTAACAGTAATAGTAATATTTGTTAAACCTTCAATGTTATCCTTTGCAGGCTGCAGAAAGAGCGAATATTCATATGAGTCTGCTGCTCACTTGCAATACTAAAGAGTTAACAATGCATAAAAAATTTAACGTCATTTATGACAAATTTCGAGAGATCTTTCCTAAGATGAAAGTTGAGAAGGTAGGTTTTGATCTGATCATATGAATCAGTAAATGAATTGGCGTATCATATTGCATATTTCATTTTAATGTTCTTCCATGAATAAGTAAGACATTTCAGGTAACAGAAGTAGAATTAAAGGGTGAAAATAAGCAACAGTGGTTTACATTTTGCGAGCATTTTAAAGAAGAAATAGAAGATTATAATCTTGCAACAATCATGAGGATACGAGCTAATGGTGCTTATAGCGAAGAAAATACAATTATTGTTCCTAAGGTAATAGGCCAAATACCACAATTTTTACCTGACTACATTGTTGCGCTACGGAAATGGTAAAAAAAACTGTCAATCACAATTTTGTCAATTAAACTATCAATCACAATTTTGATTGATTTCAACTAATAACAATTAGTTTTATTATTTATGGGGAAATATTGCTGGTCTTTTCTTTCAGGAATCCTAAAGTGATTGTATATGCATCTAAACCTTTACCATTTGGTGTTTCAGCATTAAAAGGCTACGCATAAAAATCTAGCATAGGCCAATATGATATGATTACTATTGGTTGAAATCAACCATAATTCATAGAAAAATATTGCTGGTTTTTTCTTTCAGAAAATCTAATGTGATTTTGTTTGACGTTAATCGTGCTATCAACAGGACTGTTGTGAGCAGCTTAGCTTAACTAAAGTTTCTTTTCTCAACTTAAATTTTGAACTTCAAAATTAATTTCCCACTTTTTTTTTTATTTTTTTTTTTTTTTTTTTTAGATAATTTTCTTGGCTGTGGAGATTGCACGAAACAAAGAAGGTTTGAATGAAAGCCATAAGGAAAGCTTCAAAATGGAATATGAAAAAGTCAGGCGTGAAGGAGGAAATATTTGTTAGAAGTTGTTGAGTGTTGCTATATTTTTTTTGCTCATCTTTCGTTCTTGAAGTGCTGTTTTGTGCTCTGTACTTGCTATACAAATTATAAAAAGTTGTCATATCTGAAGAGAGAAACCGAAAATAATTTCAGGGCAAATTTTCTTTCAAATTATAGTTGCTTTGTAGCTTAAAGCTGTTTGTCCTTAAATAATCCGACAAAATTTCTGGATTCTTTTAGATAACGCCATAAATTTCAGTTTCAGATTATTCACTAGTCAGATGCGTTAACTACTGGTTGACAAACGTTAGTACAGATTAAATTGAATAAACATTGAAATTAATTTTTCTTAATCTTAATGAATGGTAAAGGACTTAGAACAAATTGTTACTATGTAAAGTGGAACCAAGTGAAACAGAGATAAACAGAATATACAAACTTTCGTTTTTCAAGAGAATTGGAACTCTGTAGTGTTCGTTTTTTGTTATTCACTTTTTGAACATGTTATATGTTTGTTTTATTGATGGCATATCTTTATTTTCGTTCTTTTTTCTGGAATAATATGAATGCTTATTTCATTACTCACTGTATTGCTGTCAGCAAACATTTTTTAAAATATAAAAAAGGGATTCCAATTCAATATGACTATTATTATTTTTCCAGTAAAATACTTAACGAGTATATCGAAATTGGTCGCAATTCATTTAAAACATGATGTTTTGATTATCATGCTAACTAGATATGTTTTCCAACTTGAAATTATACTTTCTAGCATTGACACAAGTATTATTCTGAATGATGACTGGATGGTTTTTTATGTTTGAAAAATAGTGGAATGGAAAAAAGTGATAAATGAAGAGAAATCTATAAGTTAGCAATCAGAATGAATTATTGGAAAATTCTGTTCTTATTACGTTAGATTGGAAGTTTTTGGGTCCAGTGAGCGTTACTCATATTAATGTTCGTTTTGAGTTTGCATAGTTCAGTGTCTCATTTCAGGAGAGTTATGTCGGGTTTTACTTTCGGTACACAGGGAACTACTGTTTCCGGAACATCAAACACAGGTAGTTTGTTCGGAACAGTATCTAAGCCATTATTTGGCACTTCAGCAACTACAGTACAAACCACAGGTATATATTTTGTGCCTGAGTTGCTACACTTCGATATCTTGATACAAAGAAAATTCGAAATTTGAGAAGTCTCCGTAAAATTTGAAGTCTCTGGGATTTCAGTTTTTCCTAAGGATTTTTAATTTTTATGTTTCGATTTATTTTATTCATTTATTTGTTGTTTGCTCGATTTTTTTCAGGTGCTAGCCTTTTTGGGACACCTGCATCTTCAGCTGTACCCTCCACAACGTCAACAGGTGAAGTTTAAAGATATAGCTGGTCGTAGTCTGATCATTTTGGTCACCGGGACTCATGAATATATTTTGCAGGATTATTCGGCTCAACAGCGCCTTCTAGTGGATTATTTGGAATACCTGCAAAAACCATGACCGTTACAGGAAAGTTGTAAATGAAATAATTAATTTGAATTTATTTGATTTATAGAGCTGTTATTTCAGGTGGTTTGATCGGAACTGCTGGAACGGCTACAACTTCAACAGTTTGTGGGCCTTTTGGAAGTACATCAGTAACAACAACACCGAGTTTATTTGGTGCCACACCAGCTGCTACCGTTGCCGGAAGTCTTTTTGGAAAGCCAACAATAGGTATCTTATAACTGTTATGCGTAATTAAATTTCATGCTTCATTTTGAGTATTTAATTTTAGTTAATTATGAAAGCAAATAAAATTTCGGTTTTTATTATTTTCCGTTTAGGCTTGTTCAGCAGTTCAGCCCCTGTTACTTTTGCCGGTGGACTTCCTGGTGCAAGTGGAACATCGACTACTACAGCTGGATTAGGATTGGGAGGAACGGGTCCGCTTGCGACTACCGGCTTGTTATCTAGTAACTGTCTGGGTGTTGCCGGTGCTGGAGCGTCCGGAAATCCATTGGAAGCTGAAGTACAACAAGTGATTATGGATCTCTTTAATCTATTGCGGTAATTTACATTATTATTTAATTTTGAAGCTATCTTTTACCATTGATTATGGCGTTTTAGGGATCAAATTAAGAAAAACCACGATTTAAGTACTGAATTTGCAATGAATAGCTCAGAGTCATGCTTGCATATGGATGAAAAAATAGAAGAATTGGTTGGAACACGTGTGAAAAATGCCGATATCACACGTAAAGCGAAAGACAGAGCGGAAGGTAACTTCCTACTGTTATAAAGGAATTGATTTTTTCTTAATGTCTAATTATTCTAATTTCAAAATTTTATTCCTTGGATGAAATAACGTCATTAACATTGCAAAGTCAAAAACTATAAAACAAATCACTTAAGAAGTAATCCTTCATTAGCAATTCAACGTGACAGATAGAAAAAATCCGATATGTGAAAGCCGCCTCAATTTTTAGCCAACTTAGTGACTTTGTCCTTTTATATTTTCTGATTATTAATTCAGATGTCAGAAAATCATTTCTAATTGCTCACAAAATTTTAGAATTGCTCGAGAAAATGCAGCGAGATTTACGGGCAGCAGAGCAGATACGTCGACGACAGAAAGAAATTTCAAAGAACCCACACTTCGGTCGAAAACAAGCTTTCTCTTATTTATTGTCAGTTTGTGTCGAACACGAAAATACTGTGCGAGAATTTTGGGAAACGTTGCAGTTATTGCAAGAGAGAATTAGTGCAAAATTAAATAAGGTCACTTACTTTATTTGTTTTGAAAGATTTATATAAATAGAAATTGTCTGTGTCATATTAAAATCGAGTTAAATAAGCTTCTAGCTACAATTTTTTTGGAAGTTTCCATCTGCATTTGGGATACATGATTTGAACTTTTCAAAAATTTTGGATTTTACTTATTTTAAAGAATTTATATAAATAAAAATTGCCTGTGTCATCTAAATTATTTAATAAGACCCTTTGATTCCAGTATAGTTCTAGAACTTTACTCTCTGAAAAAAGAATTAAAATTATAGAAACATATTGAAGTCCAATAAAATATATTCGTTATAATAAAATCATTGTATGGGAAATGTTCACATGCATTTATTCTGGAATTCATTTTCATTAATTCCTAGATAAAAATTATCAATCTTTATGTTTGATATTGCAAACATTAAAATTTCTTTAGAAAGATTTAATCACAAAGCAGGACCTGCAGAAACATTTCGAGCATTATGACCAAACATTCAAAGTTATTTGTTCTGATGTATATCGATGTAAAATACAAGTCGAAGTACGTTTTCATTTGAATTATAGTCTTTTACTATTATTCATTCACCACCCAATATTTAGCGGCTTTTTATACAAACACTTTTTATTTCAAATTTGTATTTTTCGTTTTCATGGTGTTCTTACCACTTTTTTAAGGATCTGAAAGATTCATTTTTGGAATATCAGAACCGTACTGTTCCATATGCACCGAATCCATTTGAACGGCGAAAATTGAAGCATAGTGAAAAATCTACTGCAGAAAAGAGATTCAGGGGTGAAAATTTTTCTGAACTTCAATTTCATATCATGCAATTTAAAATCTCAGAAGACTGTAAATTATCTTTATAGTTGGCGATATTATGTAAATTCTGTTCTTATACTTTTCATTATATAATTTCTGAGGATGGATCTAACTTCCTTGCTCTTCCACAAAATCGGACATCTCATGAGGAAACTTTCGATTAGCTTTAGATGATAAATTTAAATGTGTTATTTGAAGGCGCAGATGCATTCCCTTCTCAAATAACAATGATGAAAATTGGTGAAATGGCGAAACTTTCAACAACACAACAAACAGGTAAATCAATTTTTCTTCGTTATCTTTTTCTGTTGCATGATTCCTTTTTTTTCAATCGTTTCTCAGGATTCTAAACTCAGATTACGTATTGTAACAAATTGAAATTTTGATGTTACAGCAGGAGTAAGCGGATTCGGTACATCAAATTCATTATTTGGCTCGAAAACTTTCGGCACTTCTGCTTTTTCTTTCAATCCATCAGTCACAAATACAACAGCACCGTTGTTCAAACCTTTCTCTGCCACTAATTCAGCATCTGCTCCTCTTTTCGGTATGGAATTATATTTTTAATATTCGACTGTTCGCAGATTTTATTTTCTATAGAATTAGTCAGGAATTATGGTATCAAAGGGTCATTTTTTGGTACTATACTTCTCTAAATTCGAAATATTAAGAAAAAAAAAGAATCAAGAAAAAAGCTTGGTGAGCGCAGATGTAGCCAGCGGAAGCGCCAACCGTTATCAGCAATGATCTAATAGTAAATTTATTGCTTTATTTTTTGCTCGTCTTATTGTTTCGTGCAGTTTTCTATTCTGTTCATTGTTCTTCATATGGTTGAGTTTTGTGTTTGAAAATTATTTTTTTCATGTTCTTCAAACATTTAGATTCTTCGTTAACATTGCCATTTTCTGGAAAGCTATTTTATTTTATTTCTTGAGAATAATGTTGATGTGCCAAAAATAACACATATTTCCGCATTGTTTTCAGGTACTTTAACGACATCTGCAGCGGAGTCAGTATCTATTCCAACAACAACATCATCTTTTACTTTTGGAAATACATTGAACTCATCAGTTAGTGGCACATTATTTGGTGGAAGCGCTAGCAAACCATTTGGCCGATAATCAAAACATTTCGTTGGAATTTTATAATTTTTTTATGAGTTTCTTAAAGTTAAAATAGTATCGATTTATTCGAAGATTGCTGCTGATTTACGTATGCTAAATACTAATTCATTTCTTGTTTTGAAAATTAAAAATATAGGGAGTAAACAAGTTTCCAAACATTGTGCTGAATGAGAGGACAAAATCGCAGAAAAGGGAAAAAGAATGGAGGAGATATTGACGCAAAAAATTTTTTATATCATTATTTTCAAAAATTTTTTTGTGAAAGGCGCCAGATGGTTACTGAAATCTATGCCGATTCATTCAATATATTTCTTTTCAGTCGTATTATGTAGCTTTTATACTGTTCATTATTAATTATTATCTTTTCGCCATGTCTTTATAGTTTTTCCTTAAAAATTGATCTTTTCCAACGAAACCTCTCGTATATGAATTTCAACTATCAAAACTGCCATCACTGACGATAAATTGGATGCTTAATTCTAAATTTGGTCGTTTATTTGATAAAGAAGTTGCATTGATATCAAAAGGCATTTATATTCTTTTTAATGACATATGATCATCTTGGGATGAAATGGAAACTTTTCGCATGTTTCATGTTTGTTTTCCGCAAATATTAATTTTAAAAAATTTCATAACTCATAGAAAGAGGGAACCAGATGAAAATTACAATTAATATATCTATATTTAATTTTTCTTTTTTCAAATTTTTTCAAACTACAAAAAGAATGAACTGAAAAGAATGTCACAAATTATCTGATACTTTATACATCTCTAATAAGTTTATTTGAAGTTTTTAGGAATTGTTTTTCTTCCCTCTGAAAAGTGAAAAAAGGAAAATCAATTTGAGTAGTCGGATTTTCGAAGAAAAAAAAACATAGATTTTTAGCAAAAATATAATGGTCTAATGTGTTGCATTAATGTCATGGAAACATCTGAAAAGGGAGCAATAATAAGTTCGACTCACAGATTTCTTTTTCTGACTTCTTAAGTTGAAATAGGCTATTGCATTTCATATCTTTTTCATTATTATTTATTTCATTTTTTTCCTTATCATTCACAAACCGTAAATGATATAAAGCTGGCAGTATGATCAAGGATCACTTGATGTCTCGTCATACTGAAATTTTTGTTATATTTAAATCTCTTATTAGTCTGTAAAATAAGGAATATTCGAAATTCATTTAATTATGGATTGAAGGTCACCAGAAAGCAACAAGTTCTATGAAAAGTATGTTCGACATTTATCCATTTCCTCACAAATGCGATGACATGATTTGGGGTGGATGAATGAGTAGTATAAAATCAGAATTAAATAAGATCTTCGCAAATTTTTGAGAGAAACGAAAAGAGAGGATTTGGAACGATTACAGTATATACAGAAAATGCTTTTTCAGAAATTGAATACAAATTTTGAATACAAGACAATATTTTTCGTATTAGATCAAAAAATACTGTAGCAATCTGAATGCACAGCTATATGATATAATAGAATTTCGTGGAGTCCTACGAAATTTCGAAAAACTTCATTATTATTCTGAAATTTTGATGAATACTTTTCATTTATGTTTTTAATCGATTTTCCCGAATGTACAACTGATACTAATGTTTGTCAAGAGAAATTGCTTCTCTCTAATTTTCCTTAACCCATAGCAATATTCAATTATGTGGAAGAAAAGCAAAAAAAGAATGAAAAAGGGAAATTAATCCTACTTACTGATGTAAGATAGTTCAAAGGTACTCTAATTATTCTATCTAAATAAAGTTAATGTTATTATTTGACTATAATTCTTAGATGTTTTTCGTTCTAAAATACTGTATTCATGGAAATAGAAAATGATGTTTAATTGTTGTTTTAGTCTTTTCCAAACATTTCGGTGGACTAAGAAAAGGATATTTCTCATTCACTTTGGGCCTAAAATCATTCGCATAATCATTCAGCTTCTTCTATCTTCATGAATGTTAGTAGTTTTGTTCTCTATTAAACAAATATAAAGAAACCATTTTTTTGTATTGAATCTTTTTCCTCATAAATAATGGCTTAAGTGAAGATTCTTGAAGTTGTTTTGTTAAGCATCTATGTCAACTTTTCTGTTTCTTTTTGTTATTAATCAGAAAATTTATCAACTCGATATTAAGCTTAAACGAATATCGAATTGCTTAAATAGAACAAAAATTAGAATCTTTATATATAGATGGACGCATTATTAATGAGATAAATTTAAATTTCATTGTTCAAATATCTTCTATCGTTCTTATGTTTCTTGATCATAATGTTATTATTGCTTACTCGATATGTATAAACCTGCGAAAATTAAAATTACATAAAAATAAATATATATTAGCTGCTTTATACAATTCTTTATTAGCTTTTTATAATGAATAATGATAAAACTAGATTTTGTTCAATTAATTAAGAAATGAGGATTTTTTCCTAGAAAATTTTTCAAAATATCAACCATATTCCTCTAATATTACTGTGCAGCAAATGTGAATATCGGAAAATCAAATTCCATAGAAATTTTTTAAATAAATATTAATAAGATTCTCTTAATTAATTCTTAATTTTTATTTTCTCATCAATTCACGCATTATCGCAACCGTTTATATAAAGATTCTAATTTTTGTTCTATTTAAGCAATTCGATATTCGTTTAAGCTTAATATCGAGTTGATAAATTTTCTGATTAATAACAAAAAGAAACAGAAAAGTTGACATAGATGCTTAACAAAACAACTTCAAGAATCTTCACTTAAGCCATTATTTATGAGGAAAAAGATTCAATACAAAAAAATGGTTTCTTTATATTTGTTTAATAGAGAACAAAACTACTAACATTCATGAAGATGGAAGAAGCTATATGTGCCTAAATGTGCCATGCTTACCTTATGAATTATTAAGTCCAATTAATAAATTAATTACTCATTAAGTTCAATTAACAAATAAAAACTCTCTATATTCTTTTTTAAAGTTCCTGAAAATTGTGTCAAATCATTACCACTATGAGATAAAAATAACACTGAAATGTTACATTTTTTATTTTATGACTTCTGATTCGCTCATTCGACTATTTATCTTGAATTTATGATTACTCATTTTACTTCCAATATGATATTAATGACTTTTCTGGTAACTAAAGTGGACATATATTCTAAAAAATTCGCAGTGATTTAATCACAGAGTTCAAATGCGGTGAAACATATTTTGAAGGCCCCAGATCACCTGGCTGGCAAAATAGATTTTTATTACATCTGATTACGGCTTAGCTAGATAAATAAATAAATAAGCAATAAGTTTTTTTTTTTTATGTCAATTGCTAAACAACCTAACCAATGGTTTTTGATTAGATGAAACATTTTATTCAGCTATATTGTAAGATCCACATAAGATTACGTCAAAATGCATAAGTAATAGGTTAAAAAAGGACTACCTGAAGAATTATGATGCTAAATGACCAGACATTCCTGCTCAATTAACCGATATATCATATAATTACAGTAAATTCTGTGGTATTTATGCTATGAGACAATTAAATTAATTACTTCAAAGTAAGATGAAAGCAGAAAATAGCTTCAAAAGTTGAATTCCTCAAACTTCTTCATATTTATTATTGTATCCATAATAATTTTTCAGCCATTTCCATAGCTGAATGTGTTCCCATGGAGTATAAATCAATGCAAACAATACATCTGGTGCTTTGATAAGTTGTTCTAATTGATTCCATTTGAAAAGGATTTTTTTACTCCATTCCTCGTAACGCGCTTGTACCCGCATTCCAAGATGTCCTGTGACGTGAACATCTTCTATCTAAAATTTATTGTTTTCACAAGAATTTATTCCAGCTCTTGCATTTTTGGGAAAAGCTAAAGAGATGAGATATGTTCAAAACAATTTGATACGAAAAATTATTTCATCAATTACTAGCAAGATATTCTATTCTTCAAAGCGTCACAAAGCAAACCCAGAATAATGTGCAGAAGCGAGCCTGCTCGAACAATAGTCCGGCAAGATCACCCGTTAATAGATAAAAAGATCCACTACAGTACCGCGGAAAATATTTTCTGGGATATTCCTTGTACGATATAGGCCTAAATGAATGCAAGTCTAAATTGGCATGATTAAGAAATATAGATAGAAATAAAAATGGACAAGAAGATAAGAAATCTGTCAGGAATAGTATCATCTGAAAACAATATAATGATATTCGCATCGATCAATAGCTAAACAGAAAACGTTCAGGTGACAATTATTTTCGCTCCATTTTGTACTAACCATTTACTATCATACCTGTTCACTTTAGCTCGGTATATTATAGAGCAGGAAAATGATTTTGATACGAAGGAGTGGCTGGCATTAGTTTGTGTCCGATTTTGAAGTATCTCCACAAGTTTGAAATAGTTGAAAGTAATGTCGGCATCAATTTTTAGAATATACGTAACATTTGGACAAAAATCATTAAGAAACTGAAGCCACATTAATGTCTGTAAAGAGGAAATTGCTCAAAATTGCGGATAAGAACTGCAAAAGAAAGCCCTAAGTTTGGGTTCCGAATCCATCTTTCCATGATTGATTTCCTCGAAAGGTTACACCGGCATAAACTCGAATCAATCAATAATTCATGCAAAATTTTGTTTCAATAACATTTCATATAATTTCTATAGAAAGTGTAGAAATACAAAACTTAAGAGTAAGATTCTTGTAAGTATCCAAAAAATCTTGCTGTATAATATCGCCATATTTTTGCTGTTCTTTCTGAATCAAAGTCATCATATCGAGATCACCGGTACGACCGAGTGGAAATAATACTGCTGTTTTGAACTGAACCAACAAATTTTTTCAAATGAATCATTACTGAGAAAGATATTCACATCATCAAAGTTTAATTAATTAATCAATTTTTTCCAAGAATGATCTTATTTGTCTGCATGAATTTCAACAGTTAAATGTATTTCACTTTATTATATATTATTCCTGTATATAATTCTCAAGATATTTCATGTATTACTTCCAATATATTATATTATCTATTATTCGTATATATTATTTATTTCTTTTTTGATACGTCATATCACGACTTTCACGTATGAATGAAACATATCTCGCTCAATAACCATACAGATCTTTGGTGACTTGAGTTGATTGCAACATCAACTAACATTTTTGTATAGCTTAACATCGCCCCATGTTTTCCGAATTAAGTTTCGATGTTCGCGTTGTTCCGTCGCTGTGATCGCAACAATAAGAAGCAGTAAATCAGGATATTTCTGCGAGCAAAAGTTACGGTCAACTATTTCCCATTTATGAGCATATCGTTTATAGAGTTCCTATAAAGGTAGGATTGTTATGATTTCTTAAACGATCGGTTTGCTTGACGCTGAATGAATAATGTTAAGGTAAGTTTAGCGAGTCCTAAGACCTGACATTAATTAAAGCATATTATTGGCTTGTGTCTTCAAGGAAATCTTTTTTTTTTTTTTTTTTTTTTGTTCAAGAAAGGAAAATATATCACCACATTATCGGAACATCTGAAGGTACTCATTGCTTCAGTACTTGTCCTCAATTTAGCATTCTTGCTTGTCACAGAAGACGAATTCAGTGAAAATAAGACGATTCTGAATTCAGTTTTCAGGCTATTTTTCGAATTGTTAGCTTTATATTTCCACTTTGACTTTCGATGAATTAGTGAAGTTTTTGCTGGCACAAGTTTATATGTCACAAAGTTAATTGTCAACAGAGCCGCGATGGATATTAAGAGTGAAAATACCGTAAACTTCATACTGTATATGAGAAATGGGTTCATTTTCATCGGATCAGAATTGGCAGTTTCGATTTACGGGTGTGTGTGCAGACGTGCACGCATGTGCATGTTTACGCGTGAAACGTTCTTGCGCGACCGATGGACAACGATAATTGAAGGATAAATTAGAGCGATTTGTTGTTACTGAAAAAGCAGAAAAAGCGACAGTAACGGCATTTTGTGGATTTCATTGAGAGACATAGTTACAGATTGACGCATAAAAGACAAACTACCATTCAGGCTCTTTCCGTCCATAGCAAGCAACCTTTCCGGTGTATAGCGAAGGGATGAGTTTTAGTTTTGCCATCAAGAATATTCAAATTAGGATTAATTAGGTTGATTAATTTCATTCAAATGATAAACAACTCTTGCAGTATGCATTGCTCATTAAGATTGAAATTTCTGCATAAATAATGTTTTATTTTGGGAGTAAATTCAAAGCATTCGTTTGAACTTTTATAGCTTTAATTTCAAAATTTATCTCTTCAGCAACATTCGTAACATATGTTAACTAATACATCGAATATGAAATGCTCTTTATGTAGAATGAAAAATTTTCGCAATAAAAGTTTTTTAATTTTTTACTCTTCAGTTTACATTTATTATTTTTCATATTTCAGCTTAGATACAAAAGTGGAATAAATTAGGCGTACAAAGTTTGAAGTTGAAGTTTGAAGTATATTAGTGTTCGAGGTTAGATCTTACGATTTGATCTTTTGAATTATCAAATCATATTGGATTGATTGATTTCAATTGGCTTATTATTCTGTTGAAAATAGGCTGTAACTGTTATGTTTTGAAGAATTGAACATTCTGTTTTGCACACTGATGCCGTTGGATACGTCAGCAGTTTGCATCATTCATTTTCATTTCACGTTGTTGAATTGTTTTATTCATTCTGCTTTCGAAAGCGTTTTTCGAAATTAGTGCTGCGTCGCGTACGTGGTGTTCTTCAGAATTGATTCAAGCGTAGACCTACGTTAGATCATTTTCAAAGAACCTATGTAATGTCAATAGCAATCCCTTCTCAGTGTTTCTGCTCCATCTTCCTTGGCACTTCTGCTTATCTGATTGCTCCGTTTATTGGAATGTGTGATATCAGACGAACAGATTAAACGAAGAATAACAAGTCTTTCTTTGTGTATAATGAAGAATTTTCCAATTAATGCATCACAGACCACCGTCACTGTTGTCAAAAACGAAGTATTCTACGACCTTTCATCGATTCTTTCTTTTGATTACTTTTTGTTTTCTATTCAGAAGTGATAGATAAATGAATGGCCGTAGTAAGGATACTCTCTTGAAGTGTAACCTCTATCACATTCATCGAACGACGTGCATTTTAAAGTGTGACCTCTGTCACATCCGTCGAACGATCGCAGTTCTCCATTATTTCTAATCTTCAGATTAGTCTGTATTAACCTTTCATCAATTAGACGGAAATTGATTAATCATTCATAGATTGTTGCCAGAGCAGAGTAAAGAGGGACTTTTAAATGGAGGCACTTGATCGACTACTGGAATGACTCATTTAACGATTCATCTCTTTAAACTGAAAACAGTTTAGCATTTTGCTTTTCGAAGTACTCTAATCATTGTGAATACCTATCTTGTTTGAATTGTGATAAGATTTCATACTGGTTAATTCATTAACTTCTCTTCTCCTGACTTCATCTCAAAGTTGGCTTGAAACTGCATAACATGGATTTTTTAAATCATTGCTTTTGATAATAAGTTATGGATGGGTCGAGACTTTCAATCTAAGTTTTTTTATTTGCACATCGCTCCATCATTTAGTTTCATCTCGATTGAACTAAATCCGGACGAAAAAGAGTTTTGCTTGATATGATTTTCTTCTTTGTTTCTTTCCTAGCCCAAGAGTCTTGCTGGTCTAGACATTTCATTTATCGATCGCAACATTTGTCATTTTTGAAGTAAATTCAATTTTGAGAGATTATAAATTATTACTTGCAAGTTAGCAAAGTAAAAAATTACTTGTTAGTTAGCAAAGTAAAAAATCCAGGAGATGATCTAAGGAATTTATTTTTTTGGTTAGCGTAATCAAGTGATACGTAGATTGTAAGATACTGTAAATTTGATTAATAATAAGAGATGTTAATATGATGACGATGCTGCAGAATGAATAGCAATTTAATGGAATGCTTTCTCAATAACAATTTCTCTTTTTGATTAGACCGTGATATACGTAACGTTATTATCCAAAATATCAATACTTTTCAAAAGTTCATTTTAAATTTACTTGTTGCTTAAATGTAATTTCTGTTCGTCAAGGAAGGACCGTAGCTTGCTAAAGCGAGATAAAACAATTTTGTGGGAAATGATATGGCGACATGCCGATTAAATTATTCGATGAATTTCATCTCTAGAGGTTGCAAACAAAAACACAATCACTTTCATATTCGGAAGAAAAGGTTCATTATTCATCATTCCTTTCAAATTTAAATTGCAACTTTTAAATATCGCTTAACAGAATATTGGTTCTAACTTTAAGCTTTGGTCATCATTTTATTTATTTCTTTTAATGTTATTCTACAAATTACTTAGGCTCTTTCTATTTGTCATGTATTCGTATTAAGGAGTGTAGAACCAACGAATGATTCTCATTCTGTAATTGTATTGCTTAGTCTAAAATATGCAATAAGTATTCGTTTCATTCATGAAAATAATAATATTTTTATATTGTGACAAGTGAAAATCTCCACATGACGAAATTTCAGTAGCAAAACACATATGGCAGATGTGGTCGTTGGTGGTGGTGGAATTGTTGGTACTTCGATTGCATATCATTTGGCAAAACGTGGCAAGTTTGTAGTCTTGCTTGAACGCGACTGGTAAGATTCGTACTGTTTCAAAGCAACGATTTTTTTTATCATTCAGTTGCTGTGAAGATAGGCTTCGCTATATTAAGTCATGATTTGAAAACATATAATACCTTAAGTGTTGGTCTAAGTGGTGCAACAAGTCTAAGTGCTGGTTTAGTAACAGCTCCATTGCACTGGCAAGATCCGGCGAAACAATTTATGGCTAAACATTCATTGGATTTATATGCCGATTTATATCAGACTTCCGATTTCAGTTAGTATGGACTTCTCTGTTGCAGCTGATTCTGTTAAAATTTTGTCGTAAAATTTCACTTTTTCAAGATTTCTATTTCATAAAAATATTTTGATAATACTTATCATGTTAACGAAAATGTGCAGGATACAATCGCTGTGGACGGCTGTACTTAACAAATACACGAGAAGGTGAAATAAGTTTAAGACGAATGTTTTCGCGTTCAACTATTTACGGCGAACAAGCACAGTTGTATGACAGTCCAGAAGAGATGCAGCGCTGGTTCCCAAAATCAGTTAGTACAGATGGCATCGGGGTTAGTTTGACAAAAATTTCTTTCGACAGAGTTACTATTCGAGCAATTTGAATTTTTTTTTTTGTGTGTTTTAGTTAGCGTTGTTCTCGCCAAATGATGTTGCTTTAGATCCTGTTGGTCTCTGTCAAGCATTAGGAAGACGTGGTAGAGATTATGGTAAGTTTCCGCATAAATTAATTGTTAAGCATGCTCGATTGATACTTTAATATATGCTAATTTGCTAATTCGATACCAAATTCAAACTAATTTTTTCAGGAGTGCAGATATTTGAACAATGCTTTATTGAAGAAATAATTGTTGACAAAGAACAAAAAGTAGTAGGAGTGCGTACAAATCAAGGACAATTTGAAACCGATTGCTATGTTGATGCTACTGGAATTGCGAGTTTCTTTTGAAATCATCTGAAGTCATTTATTGGAACTATTTCTATTAATAATTGTCTTGAAAGATAGCCAGTTTAATTTTAGTTTTGTCACTTATTGTAGTGGTGTGGTACTTCTCGAGTTGATAAATTACCAGCTTGCCATGTAGTTATCGCTGCACATCCTGCTACTTATACATATCTGTCAACAAAAGGACTGCGCGAAAAAGATATCAAAAACAATACGCCAAGTAAGATGCTTAATTTATATTGAATCTACATCCTTTTAATAAAGTTATTTTTAGGTCTAGCGTTAATTTGAAACATTTGAATTCATTTTTATCTGAACCAAAAAATTTGTATATTTCATATTTAGTTTTTACTCATGTGGATGAGAAAACTTATCTCTTTATGGATGAGTCACGGACGCTTTGTGCTGGTTTTACTCAAGATGAATTCCGTTCGCTGAGTCGTCCAAGAATTCTGGGACAATGGACTGTGCCATCACCAGATTGGGATAGATTTTGTAAGTCTCGAAAATGGAAGTTCAGATATTCTTCAAAAATATTATGATGATGTTTGATTTTTTTGGTTAGAGATAAAACATGTCGTAAACTCCATAGATCCAGCACTGAATCATTTATTGCATCGTTGCAACATTCTTGGTAAAACGGAGTGTGGTGAATTGATATGTAGCGGTGAATCATATACTGTTGATAAAAATCCAGTGATTGGTGAAACAGCTCAGGTTTGCTTGTCTTTGGAATATGAAATTTTGAAAAATCATTTTTGAATTCTTAAAGTAAAAAGTAAAGGACATGTGCGAAAAGTATTCCTCTCAAAAAAATTTTGGAAATCCTAAATTTATCTGTCATTCAGATCCAGGGGTATTATGTCGCGACAGGTTTCAGTGGACAAGGATTGGCGCTTGCGGGTGGTGCTGGAAATTTGGTAGCTGGGTTGGTTTGTGGTGAGATGCTGCCAGTTGACATTACACGTCATGAAGTAACGCGATTTATTGATTTACATGCCAGTCCACAATATCTAATTGAGCGAGTTCCTGAAGTAGCAGGTACCATGTAATATTCGGCTTTACCTTGAAAGAATTTAAAATATTCTTTAATGAAACTATTTCAGCTAAATTATTTACAAATTCGTACGAATATCATCAATATCAGACGGCTCGGAATTTGCGTACCTCTCCTATTTATCATCAATTGAAAAAGGCTGGAGCTGTATTTGGCGAGGTAATGGGATACGAAAAGCCGTTGTGGTATGCAGAGGAAAACGCAAAAGGTTGCTTTGAAGAAATATTTTTGTAAATAATCTATATTTTGGACAAATTTAGTCACTGCAAGGATTATGAATATGTGATGTTGACGTCCAGGCATATTATTTTTCTTTCCAAGCAATATAGAATAGTTTGTAATATGAATCTTCCAAGTGAATAAGACCAAAAGTTTCTTACATTTAAAATAATTTGTTTAAATGAATTAGATTTTCAGATACTTCACTAAGTTTTTACAGTGGACAGTTTTCGCTGATTGGTAAACCAGAGTGGTTTGAACTTGTGGCTCGTGAATACGATGCATGTAGAGAGCGTGTTGGAGTAATTGATCTATCCAGTTTTGCCAAATTTAACATTGAAGTATGTTATATGGGCAGCTCATCTTCTTATTTTCAGATCTAAAATGATAAGATTTGAAGTGAATAGGTTGAATTTCTAGCTGACTTATCTTGCAGTATCTATTATTTTCTTATATTTCCTCAAATCAAATGTTGAGTGGTAATTTTTAGTTGCAATTTAATCTGTTTATTGCTGTTTTCGTTTTAGGGTTCTAATGCGGTGGAGTTTCTGCAATATCTGTGCTCAGGAAATGTTGATGTACCAGTAGGTTCTGTAGTTTACACTGGTATGCAAAACGAACAAGGCGGTTTTGTCTCCGATTGTGCAATATGCAGATTGGGCGAAGATCAGTGCGTTTTTCAGAATTATGAAAAAGCAATTTTCTCGTATTTGATTTGATTTCCTAACGATTCACATCAGAATATTTTGCAGATTCTTCGCTATTGCACCTCCCGTGCAGCAATTGCGATTCTATTTGTGGTTGAGAAAGTGGTTGAAAAAGTTGGGACATAAAGTTTATATTGGAGTCAGAATTTCTTTGCATTCTATCTAGAAGTGTTTTTTAAATTTAAAATTCGGAACTTTGCAAAACTCAAAAAGCTAAAAAAAACTCGTTTTCTTTTTTTTTTTCTTTTTCTAATTCAGCTTTTCATTAAAATCCAAATCTATCCATGAACTGCAACTTTAAGTGCATTCTACCATTAAATTTTTGAGGATGTTACTGGACATTATACTGTATTGGATGTCGTTGGACCGAGCTCACGAGCTTTAATGGAAAAGCTCACAGGAGAATCGATGTTCAGATGTGACTTTCCTTCCTTTTCTATACGAGTATGTATTTATTTAAATAAACTTCAATGTAAGAGCCATGATGAAAAAAGGTTCTAAAAAAAAAAAACGGAAATGAGTAAAGAAGTCTGCTTCAGTTTTGTATTTATAATAGTTTTTTTTTTTTTGTTCACCTTTTTTTGCCATTTTTTCACAGTTTTTAAATTTAGATGATGTCTTCCTTAGATGACAATCAACATTTGATTTTTTTTTCTGCTTGCAGGAAATCGCTATTGGAATGGCTACTGGGATTCGAGCATTAACTTTAACGCATACTGGTGAACTGGAGTGGGTAATGTATATACCGAATGAGGTGATGATTATTTTTTAGGATCCTAAAGATAGCTTATCTTATGGTTGAATAAGAAAGAATATTGTTTCCAAGTTCAATTTCTACAGTTTTTCACTTTTATTTTCGTTTTGACGTAGGAAACAATTCTTATCTCGCTACTGAACATGGAAAAGAAAATAATGAACTGCAAAATCTGGATGAACTGTAGCTAATTTGAACTCCAGTTTAAAGTCATAAATGAAATTCATTAGAACGGACTCAAAATTAGAAAAGATAGGTGTCTTTTATTCATAGTCATAATTTTTGAAAGCGAGCATTTTTCATAAAAGTTTTTTAAATATGAATATTTTTCAGATAGTACAAAATGTTTATGAGCGTTTAATGGAACGTGGAAAGGAATATGGTATTATGCATGCAGGGTCTGTCGTAAGAAAAGTTTTAGTTCTCGATATTTTGTTATTTGTTTTTGCTCATTGATTCTGTTTTAGGTATTATGCTTTGAGGCAGTTGCGTATTGAAAAATTTTTTGTTTACTGGGGTCAAGATATTGCAACGAATGTAACACCGCTGGAGTGTGGACGTACATATCGTGTTGATTTTAATGTATGTTCGATCTATAATTTATATTCTGGGATGTTTTACAATCCTGAAATTTTTCTTGAAAATGCTTAATCTACCAAATTTAACGTAGATTGTTATAATCAGTACAGCTATGTCTTTTAAAAAAAAAGTTTCTTCAGAATTGAATTATATTCCAGAAAAATTTTATTGGGAAAGATGCATTATTGGAGCAAAAAAAAAGGGGCATTCACAAGCGATTTGTTCAGTTACTGGTGGATAATCACGATTTAGATCATGATCCTTGGCCACAGGGTGGTGAATTAATTTATAGATACGGTGAACCAGTCGGACGTACAACGTCAGCTGCTTATGGATATACTCTTAATTGTCAGGTAATTTTTCTCGCTGTAGTCATTGATTATGTGAATTCGTCTGTATGATCAGTTTTTAAAGGGAGTTTTGGATCATTTATTTGTTTAAATTTATTTCATGAAGTCATATTTTTATTAGGTATGCATTGGTTATATCGAGAGTAAGCAAAAGCTGACGGTTGAATACATCAAAAATGGGAGTTATCAATTAGATATAGCAGGCAAATTCTTTCCTGTACAAATAAATTTATTCTCGCCAAGTTTACCCATGATTTCTTCCGAATATCCGGATCATTATCGACCAACTCAAGATGGTGGTAATTTTTTGTGAAAATATACCTTTTATTCGCTTACTTTATTTGTATGCTCAATTATTTAAATCTTATATTAAAATTTATTTATAATTATAAGAATCCCTTATACCCTTTAAAATGGAATATTTCATAGCTTTTTTTCGGTTTCTGGAACCATATTGTTAACACATAGTTGAAATCAAGAAGAACAAAATGTGATGAAACAGAAAATATCTTTGTGAGGTTTTTTAATCATGCCTAATGTTTTATATACTGCAGAATGAGATAAATTAGAAAAGGTGCTACTTGATTTTCATTTTAAGTCCCACATTTTTTAAGTTTTCATGTACCATTTCTACGTTGCAATTTTCTTCAAATTTCACTTTGCATCTTATAATATTTTCTGGTATAGGAAATTTTCGAGAAATCTAAAGTTTTTTAATCGCGACTGGTTTATGTTCTTCCTAGTTTCAGTTTATGTTTGTTTTGGTTTTTATATTTCTTAGGACATAATACTTTTAATAAAAAAATCTTGGTCAAAACTTGAAATATAATGTAGAAATTAAGATCATTTCATTTTGTAATCTGCGGATAATGAAGAGGAAAATAAGTGTATAGTAATATGATGTAGAAAAGTATTATTTGAGGCGCTTTCATCAGAGCAAGTTTGTTTTTATTTGCTAATTTTATTTCAAGTCTATAATGCTATAATTTTTCTAGTGTCGTGATTGTACATTTTCTCAATTTTCTGTATATTTTTCCACTATGTTAATTTCCTAGAAAAATCTCTTTCGATACGCCATGTTGTAAACTGCAAAAGAACGGACTTCTTCTAGTCATCTAGTACATACTCGCTTTATTTTAAAATTTATTTTTATTTGGAAGAGGATCTAAATTGGCACAAAAATTATAAAATAACTTTTTTCAGTATTTGACTGCTACTCATTTGCTCTTTCAGAAGCTTGTTACAAGTTTGCTCATGGAATTGACACTTAATAAACCCGATTCTACGGTTAAAAGTGTCATGTAATTGCCTCACATTAGTGCTTTTTTTGAACAAATTGTATCATTTATATAACTGAATAAAAAAACAGATTAATAAGTCACTAAGTTTAAATAGTGAAAGCAAAACATATCAAACACAATAACGCTTTTATTTGACTAAGATATACCATGAGCCTTTCCCTTAAACCTTTGCTATGTTTCATATAACATTTAGAGGAACATTTTATGTTTTAGCATTTCTTTAATAAATGCACCATGCATAGTCTGCTATATGATAGTTTTCCATCGAGCACTTTGAAATCTTCCAAGGACACAAATATATATGTTCTTTGTGATGGGACTTTTCAATAATTTATAGTGATAATGAATTGTCTACAAGAGCTGGTATTCATGGATTCGCGGAATTATTCGTGTTCATTTGTTTCTGTTAATTCGATTTTCTCATGGATCAATGCTTCTGGGTTGCGTTTTGCCTGTTTGGGAAGGAATCTCTCTGGATGTCGACTCATTTTAAGATATAAACGTTGCATGGCTAAATTACCCAGACGTTGCTTTGCTTTACACTCAGTGATAATATCCGGCTGGTCACCCACATCCCAACGAGTATGCAAAACAATTTGCAAATTAGTGAGTTCATTCTGAAAGAATAGAGCGATGATTATGGCTACGATAGCTGCTGTAAAGATTGGTAAGAGGAACATAGCAGCAAGCCAACCGAGTACGGCCCATTTTGCATCATAACTCATCTCAGCAACTCCATTGATGAA
This sequence comes from Onchocerca lupi, assembly GCA_028564675.1. Taxonomy (NCBI): domain Eukaryota; kingdom Metazoa; phylum Nematoda; class Chromadorea; order Rhabditida; family Onchocercidae; genus Onchocerca; species Onchocerca lupi. Next base: position 24,558 of record JAOVVO010000046.1, read on the forward strand.
CATCATCATGCGACGTTTAGTTTCAGTCATCATGCGACCAGCCTTTACCAATCTATTCGTGATGTGGAGGGAAGCATCGGTGATATTCTCGATGGTATCCGAACGGGCATTATCAATATCTAGAAATTGATTTCTGTCTGATAACCATTGTTCTTCTTTTGCTTTTTGTTCGGAATCCGTCAATGCTTTTACAAATATATTGTTTGGTGATGGTACAGAATAGAAGAAAAGAAGAATGGCGATAAAACTGAAAAATGTATTACAAGACATAATATTCATTCACAGATTTATCACTAAAGCGCAACAAAGTACCAAAATCTCTTTCTCAATTTCCGTAGTGTTACGAATATAAACAAAACAGGTTAATAAAGTGTAAACCAACATCTTATAATTTCATTTTTATAGTAGAAGAGAAATTTGCATGTTTCTATCAAAAATTAAAATTCTTTTTTCTGTATTTGATTTGATAGCTTCTAGAAATAGTTTGGAGAGCACTGAGTGTCACAAATTCTCCATGAAACAAGAAAGATAAAAACTATTAATGATCATCAAAGGAAAGGAATGAAATACTGATAGACTGTAAAGAATTAGCGCAGTTCACAGCTGCTCATTTTAACCAAAATACATGTTGACAAGAAATGAAAGGTGAAGAAGTGGGGTCAATTCAGAGAGGAAAGGTCAAGTTTTTTCTAGAGAAAAGAAAGATGGAATGATAACGCGGATGAACCCTTCATCTTTCAAGACACTTCTTAAATATAAGAGAAAAGGCATTTGAGAGTGCCTCAGACAGGTTAATATCCAAATTGCGAAATAATGCAATTTCTCTCGAATTAATTCACAGTCGGGGAAGGAGGTGTTGTGGGCGTTCGTTGTTGGTCCAGAGGTCATATTCAGAGGTCATTCAGATGCTTAGGGGATTAAATTGGTTGATCTTATTTCAGGCATTTGCTAGCTTCAGTAATACTTGGACGTAGGCACGAGTTCGCTGCGTTACCGAGTCAAATACTTATGTGAAAAGAGAAAGAAGGGACCGTGCTTTGACTCGCTGCCTGCGTCACTTGTTCGTCTCACGAGTTACCCGTCAATTTCAACGTCTTTCTTTTTAGTATCATTTTTCGGATTTCATCCTATAAAGAGCCTAAAAATATTTATCGATCTTAAGAATCGTAGATGCAGTGCTTCTAAATTTGCGGTTCAATAATTAGTTATTCATTCCAGAAAATACTGTGCAGTTTTATCTTTATTTTTGATTTTTCGAATGGGCAAATATTAGTGCTTTCAATAATGACATGAAACTATAAATATCTCGACCATTATCTTAGCTTCTTTCAAGAGATCTGATCCGATCATTTTTTTATCATTTATATATCTTGCAGTTGTGTCCATGATTTGGAGACAAGTTGCACTAGTATGTCGAAGAATTATAGCGAATTTGAAAAAAATTTAGGATACGTATTTTTTTTCCTGAATGTTAATAAAATTTTATGAGTAGCTCTAGATCAGGTACGATCTATCTAATTCCACTATTATTTCAGCAAGCATTGAACGTTGAATGAGCATCTAGAAAGATTACTCGATATAAAGGAATAAGAGCAGAAGAATTTGTCAAATTTTATATACATAAGTATACTCTGATGCACTGAAAATCAGTCAACTATTATGGCCAGTCCACAAACGCGACGTATCATCCAAGATATTCGAGCCGTTCCTGGAAATAATGTTAAATTTTTTTCAAGTTTTCACAATAAAAAGAAACTTTTTTTTCCTCAGTTTTGGATCCAAAGTTTTTTTGCTCTTAATACTAGTTTATCCGACCATTATTTATCAGATCTGCTTTGAATGTGGCGCGAGTAATCCTCAGTGGGCCAGTGTGACATATGGAATTTGGCTATGTTTAGATTGTTCTGGTTTGCATCGCGGTTTGGGTGTACACATTAGGTTTGCTCATATTTTTATTTATGTTATTTAGTGTATATAAGCTTTTTTATCAATATTTATCATGATTATCTTTTTATTAAGCAACGAAATGTAGCAGTTCAAGATAACAGGAATAAAATAATTTTTTTTTTTTTGACTAGCAACACAAACAAAAATATCTTTGTTTGCAGCTTTGTTAGGTCCACAACAATGGATAAGTGGAAGGATAGTGAGCTAAGCAAAATGAAAGCAGGAGGCAATACAAAAGCATTAGAATTTTTAAAAAGTCAACCAGATTACAAATCAAACTGGTCACTTCAGGAACGATATAATTCGAGAGCAGCTGCTCTTTTACGAGACAAGGTGTGATTTTTAGGAAAATTAACATATTAATTTAAATGGATATTCGAAAAATACTTTCAAGGAATATATTTAATTTTTTATTTCAAGGTGTTAGCAGAATCAGAAAACCGTGAATGGTCAGTCGAAACATCGCCAGCAAGAAATTATTCTCCAAATACTTCATTAAATCCACCATCTCATTCACAAATCAGTGGAAATAGCAGTTCAAATAGTTTATCAGCTTATTATGGAGGCAACGTAACTCAGATTGGAAGCGATTCATATCATTTTGATTATGATAATTCGTAATTATCTTGATCTTTAAACAATTTCCTCTAATTTGTATCTATGAAATTTTACTACTCTTTAGTGATAGCTTTCTTCCTAAAGGTTTATCTTTCACTATGATTCACCTCACTGCAGTTCAAGCTGTAATTTTTTTCCAGTGGTTGAGCTTTTCGATGGGTCTTGAGAGGACTCATATTTTAATTTTACATTTTCTTAATTTTTCAAATATAATTTCATTAAAAATTTCAGTGGAAATCGCTATCAAGGTTTTGGCAATGTTCAAATGAACAATAAGGACCCATCCAATGAATTGCTGTCTGGTGCTTTGTCATCTCTTTCTGTGGTAAATTTTGGTAATTCAGTCCAGTTTATTTTATTTAACTACAGACATATTCTAAAAATTTTCGGGGATTTATTCTGAATACTATTGGTTATGTATATAGTTTTTCTGTATGTTATATATAATTTTTTCTAGACTCTACTTTTAGGGTTGGAATATGCTAAGTAAAGGGGCAACAACCGCTGCTTTGTATGCCAAAGATATTAGCTCACAAGCAACAGCAAAAGCTACTGAGCTCAGTGAAAGTGTTAGTGAAATGATACAGCCAATCTTTTTTTATTTCTTGATTAAATTTGGTAGTAATCGAAGCATTTCAACATTTGTAATTTTGTTATGATTTTAAACAAAATCGTTACGATTGTCACATAAAGAATTATTGATGTAGTTTATTATTGCTTAAATTATCATATTCATATTACCTAAATTCAGGTTCGAGATGGGACACTGTTGAATAAACCAGGCCTAGGAGGTTTGGCGCAAAAAGCTACTGAAATAGGGTCCAAATCTTGGACGGGAATATCAAATTTTATTAAAAGTCCATCTTTGCAAGGTTTTGTTGTGCCCGGAAAAAGGTTATCAACTTTTGATTTTTATTGTTCGATTTATTTTATTCCAAAAATTCTTTCTGTGTGGAAACTTTTGCTCCAGAAAATTTTTGCTATCGATAAAATATTATAGGAGATTTTTTTGTAGTCGTTGAACAACTCATAAATCAGTTTTTTAGCTAAGATTCAGTGCATTGAAACTTCATTTTTTTAGTGATTATGAAGACTTAGCTACACCGAACAATCAAGAGAATAGATTTTTTGAACAGAAAGCAAGCAATTATCAAACATGCAGGTAGATGTTTTTTTATTTTATAACGAAGTTCTCGGATATGGCATCATTTTATTCTTGTCTAAACTTGATAATGATCAGAATATATTTGGAACATTTTAGAAATAATTCAACTGAACATCAAAATGACCATCCAAAATTTCCCGTCACATCTGATTCTGTCAATTATGGTTAGTTAATTTTCTAATTTTTCCTTTCTTGTAGTTGTATTTTATCCAAGTCATGTCTGTGTCACATTATAACTATCGATTTTGTTGAATTTTCAGAAATAATTCAAAAATATCTTGGAAATAATAAGAATACAGCATAATCACAATTTAAGCTTTATTTCTCAAGTATAATATGAGATTAGTAGTATTCAAATACTTAGAAATTATTTTTTCCTTTTAAACTACATCTTTTCACAATTTAATAGGCCCGCATTTAGGTAGTTCGATTCAGGTAAGTTCGATAACAGATTCAAAGCAATCTAGCAACAAGATATCAGCGATGGCCAAAAGAGAGGTCTGCATTTGCATTATTAACAAAATTTTATTAATATTTCAGAAGATTTTATGTACACTTGTGATTTCTCGCAATAATCTTCATTTTAGCAAACTCCCCCACTGATCGATTTTTCTTTGGATGACAACAAAATGGTCACAAATGAAGCGATGATTACGGCTCGCGTACAAGAAGATCCAATTAAGATAACTAAAGCCACGATAAACAGTAAAAAAGCAGCACCAAAAAAAGATTGGGACGATGATGCTTGGGAATTGCTGAATCAGTAATTTAATTGCTTTTTGAAAATGATTTCAGAACTGATTATTCAATTATTTAGAGGAAGCAAAATGTTACGTTAATTGTAGTCATTGTTTTCTTTCCTTTTATAAAATGTCCATTTCTTCCTGAAGAATGAAATAATATACAATAGTAAATGAAATGAAATGTTAGAATTACTTTATTTTGCCGGAGCAGATTCTTTACATAGTCTTGGGCACTAATAATATCATGAAGGTAAAGAAATTATTTAGTATAGTTTTTTTTTTCTTTTTTTTTTTTTTGAGATTATCGGGAACATGGCTATGAATTTGACTTGGTTCTCAACTATTTTAGATTAGTTTTTTTCCAGTTCTTGAGATCTTTTCTTGATGAAATATTTTGAAATCATTTCATGCCATCTAAAATCTAGCCACCTATTATCTGCTTGGAACCTTTTTTTACAGACTAGTTCAGTACTTATTGGAATAAAAAATTTATTTTTTTGAGTGTTTTTATTTATATTTTTATTATGATTTTCGTAAATGAGTTTATGTAGTCTTTCTGTATGACATGTAATCGAGTTATGAGTGGAAGAGAACATTACAAATCGAACTGAAGTCCTCGCAATTTATTATTTCGATTGTGTAAACTGTTTCATTGATATTTTGTGATCGCTTTTTCATTTGATTTTTCTTGATATTTTGTGTAACATTTTTAATTTCGATATCTTAATATCATTTACATTATTCTTCCTAGTATTAGATTCCTGGCATCATTCTTCAAGAGAATTTGTTTTCGTTCTGTTATGTTAAAAAAAGAATTGTAAATATTAAATATTTCTGTTGTTTTGCATACGTATGTTCGCTTCTTTCTCGTTTATCTGTGATGTGTTGTGTTACTTTTTTTTGGCATCATAGCTGCTCATTTAGCGTATTCCGTGCTGATTCTTTCTAAATGATAAAACTTATCTTTCATTCAGTTGTTCACTTTAATATTGTTACTGTCAGAGAATGCAAACTCTTTCATCACATTCTACAGAAAAATTAGAGGAATTCACATGCGGAAATGCTGGCTTTTTGCCATCAACACGACTCCAAGATTATTCTCCGATTCACCTCGCTTTCATGTTTTATTATGATCATATCACCAAGTTACACAGTTTTCCCTAGAAATCAATCCGCTGATTGGATTGTAATGAAATAATGCATTAAATGATACAGCTTATATCATCGCATTCGGATGTTTGCTCTACAGATATTTTTTGCATAGGAAATGGATCAGATGTGCTTAAAATTTATATTTTAAATTGAATTGAAATACTGTACTATAAATAATAGTCGCAAATCCCAAGATTAATTTGATGACGAAAATATCGTTAGAGATAATGTACAATGATCAGTAAAAGGTTAGTATAATTTCAATGAGCGCTACTGACTTGCAAAAATTTAAAATATTTTATAATGCTTGAAGCAAACTATGGAACTAATCTGCAATGATTCCCTCAGTTTGTTGTTGTCTGTCTCATTTGGACAAGTATGGATTTTTCTAAAACTTATCATCAGGATTAATAACTGAAGTTGGAATATCGCCTTTCAAGTTTCGCTTTTTCGTCATGCTAGTCAATCTTGATCTCGTTGTATCGTTTTGTAAAATTATTGAATTGAATGGTACATCGACTCTTGTTTTCTTTATTCCAGCCCTTTGGTGTAATAATTATCAAAAAACATTCACTATTTTACTGTTTTTTCAACTATTTTCTTATCATAGCAATACTAAGAATATAAATTTCCTTACTGAATTTTTAGCTTCAGATTTTCACCATTGAGGTTGTATTTGTATGGATCAAAAATGATGGGAAAAGAGTCATCAGGTTCTTCAATCAGCTTTTGCTAAGAAAAGGTAGATTTTTGTCCCTATCCTTTCATACTATGAAACTGACATCACTCATATTTTTTCCCCTGATTCATCAAGGATGAAGTTTCCTAGACATATTTTATAGGTTTTGGATCAAAATGTGTGGAGCGATCTATTTTGAATAGTTTGACTATTGGAATTATAGTTTTATCATGATTACGATTTATTTTTTTGATTTGAAAATATTTCGGATGAAATTCGAAGAATTCATGATATTTTGAACACCGTAAAGGAGCACCGGTTTGAAATTCGATTACTTAAAAAATATTTTTACAAATAAAGACAATATGGTCGTGATAATCAAAATAAGAAGATTCTGAGGCGTCAAAAATCTCTATATTTCGAATGGTATATATTGAAAAGTTCTTAGTAGTATGAAAATTTTATGCAAAAAAAGTGGCAGTGCTCAAAAATTTTTTGTAATTAGTAACATCTAAAAAACTGAAAAATCAATATAAAAAAGTTAAGACATCTTTTTTTTAGAATAAATTTTATGTTTCGATTATTTATTTCGTGTAGCATTGTGTTGTTGCTTGCTTTATCATTTCACTTTCGATCAGAAATTCCTTTCAATTAAAATCAAAAATACTACAGAAAGTAGCGGATAAAGTCAAACTCTCTAAAGAATTCGGCAGAAGAAAAAGATTATCACATTACTTCATACAAATGTAATCAAATACCGTGGGAAATGATAAGGAGTATCAAGGGACTTGGAAATGCAGAATTGATGCAGCATTTTTAGTTGGTTAGAGATATTTTGACGGTCAATTCTTCTTGGATGTGTTTGTTCCTAGAATTTCTTTAATGTCCTTTAGGATATCATCACAATTTGTTTCAAAGCTCGCAGAGCTACAGCTGCATCTGTTCTTTCTCTCAACATTTGTTTTTATTCTAGTTGCTTGCTGTAATATTCTCTTTTGCCTAAAAATCAAAAAATTACTTTTCCAAGTTATTATCTGTCGGAATTTTTGCTTTTTTTGCTGTTCATTTTTTCATAAATATTGAAACGACTATAGGTCTTTTCCTAAAATATATATATAGCCAAGTAGGAAGCTAATGTGATTAAATTTTTTGCTTCTTTTTTACTATGCATTGTTTTACTTTTGTTATTGTGCCTAATTTTCATTTGCATATTACGAAAAGAAATTGAGGGAATAGATCATCTCTAAGTATTCAAAACTAATTGACAGCACTGCAAAGAATACGAAGGATTCAAAATTTTTAAAGAATTTCACTTTTTACCTTTTGATGAATTCTTCACGTTCAAAAGAATATTTATGCTCTGGAGATTGTTTGTTGAGATTTCTTACGAAGTTTCTTTAATTTCTGAATATATTTTTGGTCAATTTCTTATCAGAAAACGCACCGCTGTCGTTCAATTGAGTCATAACGATGATATTATATTTTGCCATTACATGCTATAACATTTTATCATAAATCAGCAACTAAGGAAGTCTCTTATCTTTAAGCTGAGTGATAAGTAGAGAAATATTCTGCTGTTTCATCCATATACGAAATTTTTTGATTAATTTGGCAATATTGAAATTTCTGCTTTAGCGAAGAAAAATCAAAAAAACTGAAGTCAATCAAAAAAAACTCGAGAAGCTCGCTAAAATCGTCCCGAAAAAAGTGATGAGTGAACAACAAGAATGGAAAATTAACCGATTGACTATTTGTGATCATCACTTATCTTTCGTATCAATTAGTTCATTTAAAATTTTTAATGATAATTCTGCCGTAAAAATTGCCATAAGCAAAACAGGTCAAAAATCATTTTTCATATCGAAAAGTGCTTAGAAGTCTTAAACGTCTTAAACGATAATCCAAGCAACGCTGGTGATATAAATGATAACGCTAGTTCAAATTTTCTAAATTTTTAAAACGATAAAAAATTTCTCATCAAAAGAAACAAAAGAAGAGCCAGACAGAAATAGAAGGAAGGAATACATCCCAAATATATTCCTTATCACTAGTTAATGATGTTAGTCTGTAAAGAACAGCCAGATTTTTAGAAATGGAAAAGATAAGAAAAAAGACTACTAATTAACTACTAATTAGTTAAAGAAAAGTTGAAGATCTGTACTTTTTTATTTCCTTAATGAATTTCAAAATGTATCTCCAAGTTACTGTGTCATAATTTTTTATTGACAAGACTAGGCAAGCTGTTTCAAGCAGATATACTTGTTAACTTCTTCTACTCCATGATTTTATCAGTAATATCCCTTTCCCTCAAGCAAGCAGTCGTTCTATTTTTTTTCGATTTTTTACTGATTTTGATTTTTTATAATGATTTATATAGTTTTTCTGTAACGATTTTCGATGTTGATTTTCATGTTTTTGCTTGTAATATCTGATATCACAAAGGTATTTTCTTGTAGAAGCAAACTTTTTTTGATTATTCTTTTCAAAATAAATGGATTGCACCACTGTAGCAGTTAAATAATTGATAATACAAAAAATAAATGCATTCTATGAATCATTCAGTTGGAATGATTGATTTTTTATTCGTATGGAAATGTTAACGACAAAGTTATGGAAATTTCAAAACAATGGAATTTTGAATCTCATTTAAAATAAAATATATATATATTAGTACTAAATCATTATCCTTCTGATATTATCTTATCACTTTCGACAAGTTAATGTTGCGCTTTTTCAGTCCAGCTCATATGTTCGTGTTATTATTGTTGACGATTCCAAAAAATATTTCCCCTGAATGTTTATCAAAAAATGGGAACTAAAAAATTTTGGATCCGAAAGGATTCGGAAAATATTACAACCAATAGATAATGCAAAATGTATTAGTATTTATTAAGTGAAATAAATATGAATGTTGACCAACCAACTATTGATAACATCGGTTATGAAATAAAAATTAAAGAAAATTTCTGTAATGCTTTTTCAAAAAATTACTTTCTACAAAATATTAATAAAAGTTTCATTTTCATCAATTTCATTGTTTCCATAAATCTATTTTGACGATTCTAAAATAACTTTTCTGATTTAATTAATATTAATATATGATACTAATATGATACGACTCATTCTTAAAATATAGATTTCACTATTGATTTTATATTAATTAATCACCTTCGGATTCTTTGTAATGATACTCTAATCAGCATTTCTAATCGCTATGGACTTTCTCTCATTATTTTTTGGCAATCACAGGCATATAGTGCTTTTCAGAACTTAATGCTCTAATGTAATTAGAGCATTTTTGTAGAAAGTAAATGTAATTAATATTTACTACCACAGAGCAATTTTTTGCTAAGATTCAGCCACAATAAATCACAAAGGCGAGCCAGAAAATATCCATGCCAAATCAACTACTTTATTCGGTAACTAGCTCGGAATAAAAACTGTTATAAATACAGAATCCTACCTTCTTCACCTCTCATATCTTTGAACATAGTAGATATGACACTACTTCATTACACCTATCACTAATTACATTTAAATACGTCCTTCAAACACATCCAGTTAATGCCATTTCCTTCCGCCTAATCAATTCCTGAGTAATCCCAAGTGTTATCTGGATAATTTAGATTGCTAGAGTTCTTGAAATAAAAAACTCCAATAATCTTTTTATTCATAAAGATGATCCAGATTAAAGCCCAGAAGCAGACAACCTGGCGTAATGATGCATTTAATTTGTTGCAATGAAAATGAAATTACAAGACGAAAAACTAATTTCTCCAATTTAAAACGGACTGCTTTAGATTATTTGATGATAATATACTTGACACAACAAAAACACGGTAAAAATATTCTGGAATATGAAGAAAATTGAAAAACAGTGGAATGCAAATGTGCATTAGGCAAAATGAATGTTTTTGAAAAGACCGATATATTTTGTGAAATAATATTAAGAAAATAAGTACATACAGTACGGATCCACGAATGAAACAAAAATGAAAATTCGATATGCACTCGTTTCGAATAAGAAAATAATCGGAAAAACGAAAATGGCCATGACAGTAATCGATTTCTAAGTCAAAATAAATTAAAAAAAAAAAAAAAAAACTTTTCTAGAAATTTTAACATTTCTTAGGATTTCAGATGCAGCCATTTAACAATAATTTCAGGATTTTAAAAAGAAAAATAATATAAATTACATTAGATAAATGAAATCTTGAAAAAAGCATATTATGAATAAAAATCATAATTATGGTCAGTCTCAGTTTTCATCCAACTTGAGTCGACGAATATCTTGCAAGACACTTTCAGGAATTGTGTGAGTTTTGGTTGGAACTTGCAGTGATTCGCGCTGATTCGTAACTAAACTAAGCTGCTCCTAAAAAAGATGAATTCAAAAAATATTTTTAACCAACCAATGTTTTATCATTGTAAAACATAAAACAATATTGTTAATTCTACATGAATGTGACATCATAATTATTGATTTCCAAATCTACTTTCTGAGACCGAAACAAATTGTTTATTAGAACATCCAAGCTTTTTTTGTCTTATCACCTATCTAGCTTTTTCTGACTGGTTACTAAGTGATTAAACATTTAAATCTTTTAACTGAACAGAAATTCTCCAATCAAGACATATACATATTATACCTTATAGTGATGAAGAATATCTTGATCTGCTGGACAACTTTCGATAAAAGCAGCGGTACGGTATGCATTCAGCACATAGTTCCAAAGATAGGTTAGATTCAGCGGAATGTCAAAACCGAGCAGACGCTGTCCAACGATTCGAATGTGATGAAGACGAGGCATAAGTTCGCAGTCGTACTCCGTCATACTTTGTCCCAGAAGATATCGTGAGTTTCGCTCACTCAGAAGCTGAAAATCGATAATATTAAAGTTTCATTATTTATATACCATTTTGAAAATTGATTTAGAAAGGAAGAATAGTGAATTAATTAAAAAATTCATCACTTGATCAATGTTTGACAGCTGTTCAACAAGTTTATTATATGATGCTTTTTGCTGTGGTGGAAGCGAATCCAATGGTGTCGGTGATGATCCTTTTCGTTCCCTGTCATGCTCACTTTTGGATCGCAAAAAGATTTTGAAATTCTGTAAAATGACTTTATTTAAACAAAAAATAATATAAAGGCATAATTTTTATTTCAACAGGATAACATATGATTACCATCAAAATTTCTAGTACAAAAAGTAATGTGGACTAATTCAGTCAATCCATGATTGATTTTCTGAAACAAGGGTTTCAGTTAAAATAGTTTAATCCATATGTTTACATTCTTATCAAAAACTTCTGCAACAGGAAGAAAAACGACCAGCAAATGAATCCAGAATTTCGTAGAAATAAATACTGAATTGTTTTTTGATTAATACCATAGAATAAAACTAAAAAAAAATAATACTAATAAGCCGAAATTTCTTTTTTGGACTATTAATTTACATCTGATACCCAATTTTGCAAATAAAAAAATTATCTGGGAAACTAATAAAGACTTACTCTGTACAAACTTTCAATTCGTTTCTCTACCACTGGGTCTTTCTCAAACAATGGCACATTGAACTCCTTCGCTAAATGAAAAATGCGTCCTTCGATTTCACGATTATCAGTATAAGTTGCATTTCTCAAACAGAAAAAATGTAGAAGTAATAAAATTTCGAGTTTGCAGCAATTGAAATACAAAGGACTTCTCTACAATTCGAACTAGATCATCCTTTATTAAACAGGATCTAAGATATCATTAATGAAATTTGCAGTATATAAACAAAAAAAGTCAAAAAAGACACGAACTTATTTTCCACCATAATTGGTGGTTGAGCTCCGAGAAAACTCTTTTTGAATGCTTCAGAATTGATGTTTACTGTCTTCACTTCAACTCGAACAACGCCAATCTCATAAAGTGCATAAAGTTCCATCCAAAATTCCTGACAAAACAAGCATGCACCAATGCGCCGATTTTCGATTCCCGAAGCCTGAAAATTTAATTTATAATCTATATGAGGGTTACATATTTCTGGAGTTAATTTTTTTCCTAAACCACTATTCATCACAAATAAAAAAGATCTTTCACAACATGCCAAAAAGCTTATTAAAAAATCTTTTCCAGATGATTAAAGTAATTGATCCATTAAAGTTAAAGTGAAGTAAATTAGGAGATAATGTAGAGTCGTATCTTTCGTTAAGATACGTTAAACTTTACTAATTTTCTTTACTTCTAATTCAAGCTATTTAAATTTTTATTCCGGTAATTCATAATAACTAAAATTTTAAAAATTTCCAAACATAGAAATAAGGGATGGAACAAAAACCGAACAGTATTAGAATCAGAATAAAGTCTAACATATAATAATAGAAAGCTCAAAGCTACTTATCAATATATTAAGCTGAGTCTACTTACTTTGACATAAAGCTCTAGAAGTGGTTTCTGACCAGTACCAATTTGATCGCCATTTATTTGCTGCATCTGATAATCATCCGCCATTTCTGCACCTTTCTTGTATACTACTTCTTTTGTTTTCAACACAAAATGACGTTACTGAAAAGTTGAAATATTTACTCCTTTCTAATTTGAAATTTGGAAGTCAAGAAGGGCTCAAGATATGCAACAAATGAAGGTAACATTATAAGGAAATTAATGCAACGGCAGAAATGAAAGTAACTCGATACTAATCACAAACCACCCGACCCGACCACGTCACACCAACAAGAAAGACAAAATAAGTCGACTAGATCAACGTGAAGAGAATGAAAAACGATAAACACACGGCCGTAACCGTGGAATGCAATTTCGAAGATCCCACGATGAATTGACACATACACACAGGTGAATGCAGAGAAATTGATGACAAAGCAGTTGACGTATTTTATTGAAATAGCTATTAAATTTCCAGATAGGTTACACATATCAGACAAACGAGTAATTTATTAGTATTCCGAAAATGAGATTTGCGAAGATTGAAGGTTTCATGGTACTAAAAACGGGCATCCATCAATTTCATCCCTTTAAAGAGATGACAATTTGGTCATTCTCAAAAGTAACAGCTTGACCGAAAATTGAATGATTCCAAGGAGAAAAACAATTTGAGGAATTTTAGTTTCTTTTCCGAGTATAGCCGTTGAAAGAATCCGGATTCTTCAATTAAAATTCTTCAATTAAAAAGAAAATTTAAAGAATGAACACTGAAAAACGTCAGCAAAAACTTCTCAATGAAGATGTATTTTGGCTGTGAGTGATAGCGATAGATTAACTAACAATAAAAAGTGTAAAAAAACAATGATTGAAGAAAAATTAAAAAGATCAATGGAATGAGAATGGGATTTTCTGGTTCTGTAATGGGCAATGTGACAGGAATGTATTGAAGAGATGCGTTGATAATGATAAAATTGATGTGATGATGACGCCTGTAATAATACTTATGACTTCACAAATGTCACCCCAAACATTACGTTATATATAGGAAATAATAATAATAAATTTTTTTATAATTTAAATAACGCATAATTTAAATAACACAATTGAAAGCTGAAAGCACTGCCGAAAATCAATCAGATCAGAAGAATGTTGTGTTCATCTTATGATCAACTCAGAACTTGCAAGTTATGGGAAATAAGAAGTAAGAAATGAAAAGAGAACGTAGGAAATGGGAGAGGAAGTAGGAAATACGACGAGCGTGAAGAAATGGATTGCAATAAAAGTCCAATTTTTCATCCTCTTTCAAACAGATACAAATATTTTCACGAAGGCATCGCCCACATCGGTTATTTTGTCTTCAGAACCGATCTCCCGATCTCTAAGTCATATTGCAACGTATTTGATTATCTTTGGTCCCTGGCTAGCCATAACTTCTAGGCCATGCTTAGTTTCGTATTAAATCAACTACTAAAGATATACAAAATACATTTGTGTGTTTCTATAAACATAAAAAGTAGGATAAGGTGATTAACCATCATTTGTTTTGAAATGAAAAGTGAATTCTGTTATGGCTTTTGAAGAGAAGAGTGCGTCATCAGTACAAGAGCTGTCGACTGATGATATAACAAAATTTTGCAGAGAATGATTTAAAAATCTAAAAACTCATTTAAAAAGCATTTCTGACAAACAATGCTTTTAACGAATTGCGAAATTTTCAAAATCAATCGTCTTGCTATCAAAGCACTTAGGCCAGCATGCTGAAGACCGTAACGTTTCCACTCGTTTCATATTGATAGCTATTGAAAGGAAAAGTGAGATTTCTGAAAAGAATAAATGAAAAATAAATTTTGGGTTATTGGAATTCTAGATATCTTACCATAAATATTTTCTTCTGAATTATTGCTAAAAACCCATGTAATGCAGAAGAAAATTCCACCAATAAATAATTAAGCAGGTACAGAGATATTGTTGGAACAAAACATGGTAAGTTTAAACTTCACAAGCTGCAACCAGTAAAGAGCAATTAGGGAAGCATTTTCATGAGCATGAATGAGAATTTATAAAAATTTTGTGTATTCAACAGTGCTAGCAGGTGGCAAACATCGAAATGTTTAACTCACAATTGAAAATGAAGAGTTGACATGTTTTAATAATGGAAATAAGATGATCAGAGAGGAAAATAATCAGATCCATGTTGATTTTCAAGAATCACTACATCATACTGCACTCAATACTAGATCACGGAATTGCTTAGTCAGAACATATTGATTGATTGCAGATTTTAAATATAAATGTAATATCGATGAGCGAAATAATGAAATAAATACTTATATAAAATAGGTCAAAAAGCCTGTTTTCTAGACGATTAGAACGTAATCCCTGGGAGACTTATTCATCCATTTTAAAATCCTTATAATATTACTAAACGAGGAATTCAAATCACATTGCTTTGATGTATACGAAAGGAATTTTGATTTTCCCCTTGTTTTCGTCTTAATGTCCTCGACCACAAGATACTGAATTATATTACGGTTATAAAAAGTACAAAATATGACCAATTACAGAGAATACAAACAAAGTATCAACAGGGAACAACAATCATAAACACAACGAATACCGGCATATTGATCAATCAAATGTTATAAATTTTGTGTAAGCAACAAGTCATATAATAGTGTTACGATCCATTCCTCATTTTCCCTATGAATAACAGTTAGAGACAACAAACTTTACTTCTTTATAACTTCGGTGCCAATAAAAACTTTTAAACACAATATATTTTCATTATCTATCGGGAATAAAATTTCGTTTCAAAATAAATGAATGAAACAATTTTTGAGAAAGAACAATTTTCAGAAAATCTATCTAAGGTCTGAATGTGGTGTAAACAAGCAACTTGGAAGTCATGAATATATAAACATAATGATATATTACGAAAAAATTAAGATTGAAGATGATTTGAATTTATCTTTTAGTTTTATTATTTAATAAAGTAATGAAATTATTCAGTTGGAGTGATAAGTTTTCGTAAAGAAGAAGTAAACTGATGTAATCTTGAAACTTTTCTAAAATAAAAAGCATAAATTTCAAGCTTTTGAAATATTTTATGATGTTTGAACATAGTCATCCAAACGATATGTTAGACAAAATATATATGTAAACGCTTACAACGCAATTTATGAGCCTTGAATATAAAAACCGATAAAATTATGTGTAATATTCATGTAGAAAGATACATTTATAATGTTTGTAGAACATGGCAGATGATAACTCTCGTTTCCTTCCTTTTTTTTTTTTTTGTCAATAAGTTTGAAACGATTTGGAAATTGGAAAGGAGAGAGAAGAGAAAGTATCATAGATCGATATTGATGAAAAATTGCAAATGCATTCAAAAAATAAAAAGCAGGAAAAAAAATAAAGTTGAAGAAATTCTTGAAAGAAAACGTAGAGCAAAAAATATTTTAGAATTGAAATTACACGGAAGATCCGGAGAATCATTACATTAAAAGTGCAAATTTGCGGTAAAATATTCAGGAAACGATATTATCTAGTATTGATTTGCTAGGATCAATCCTAATCAAACAAGATGACAGATCAGTTTCAGACAAAAATAGTATTGTAAAGCAAAAGACTGGTTGACATCGATATCTGCATCTTTGAAAAAAGTCAAGGTAAAACTACACTGGTATATGTACAATAAAAATTCCTAAAAAATAAAAGATTCCTAAAAAATGAAAATTCCTAAAAATTAACACTTTTACACAAATTCAAAGTCCAATCAAACAGTTTTTAGATAGTGAATTGAATTCCAAAAAAATTTTCAAGTTTTCCTTGAAAGCTACAATTAGTCATTAATATTTGGAAAAAAACTTAAAAAGAAAGACTAAAACAACATTTAGATTCCAAAAGGGTCATAAAATTATCAACAAACAATTGATAAAGAACTATTAAAGTTTGCATTGCGATGAAAGTTGTATTCAAACGCCCCGCTTATTCATACTTATTTCTACCGCTATAATTGTCCGAAATATGAGAAACAGAGAGGGAAAAAAAATTGGGAAAATGGAAATTTTTTGAAATGATCATAAAATTAAAAGTTATTTACAATTACTATTTATCTGGAGATATTTGGAATTCCTTTTAACTAACGATAATAGTGATAAGAAAGATTTTTGATTTAGAAACATTACCATGTGAGTTGTTATTGAATAGCATTTAATCAATGATATTTCATGAAATTCTCTTTCTTACAAAATTTACGAATTTCCTAATGTCATCAGATATCTGAGAAAAGAAAATGATCGCAATGAATTCGCTCATATGTTGATTATGGTTACAGATTCTATTTAGTATGAAAAATTTCATCTTTCCAATCATTAAAAATAAATAAATTAATTAATTAGAAGAAATTATCCTATCAAATACCAGTTAACTTCCAATTCAATTAACAATCCAAAAAAAGTTTATCTTGTGTATTTTGAAAATAACAGTCAGCAAAAAAAAAAAAAAAGAAAAAAACAATCCCAAATCAGATTTATCAAACATCAAGAAATTTCCATCGAATGACAATGCATGATTACTTTTATATTATTTAATATAGGAAGTCTTTCTATTGTGATGAAAAAGACTTCGGAACAGGGTCTTTTTTGCTGAACTTATCAATTCTTAGACATCTATCTCTGGTTTGCTTAAATCTTCCGAAAATAATTTTCAATTCCATTTCAGGTCATACCCATTTTTAGAGGGGTGATAAGATACTCAAATAAATTGTAACTTTGTATAGAATTTCTTCTTTGATATGATAAAAAGACATTAATATTGATAAAGAGAGAAATAAAAAAGTATAACAAGATTAAAGATCGAGAAAAATCAGATTCTGATCGACAAGGACTACTTATATAGCAATCGTATTGCAACGAGTAACCAATTCTTCAAGTGTGACATTAAGGACTATCTCTCTTCAGTATGAATGTATCAGATGACCAACGATTGTAAAATATGGTAATTGATGCCAAGTTCTGATATACTCAACTCTGTCCACTGCCCAGACAACGCTGCCAATTTGTTGTTGATATGATATCAGCCGAAGATGCGATCTTTTTCACGGCAAAATGAATTGACACAAGAGATAATTACTATTAAAAACAGAATGATTCATATCCATCTTCATTTTAGCCCCGTTTTATCCTTGCTTCTTGTCACATCCTGTATCATTCATCTGAATTCCTACGAATCGAAAGATCGCAGCATTCTTGAAAATCTTCCAAATCAGAGCAATCTATTTGCGAGATTTACTGAATAAATCAGAGCATCTGTTTAAGAGTCTTTAATCAGATATAAACAAAAAGCCATAAGCTTTATTGATGACCTTCAACCAGAAAAGCGCTAATCTTTCCTCAACTTTCTCTACCTCTACCTTTTTCACTGTGAAATACAAAAAGTTTCTAATCAAGTGAGACAAAAAAGGGATGCAACGATACCGTCACAGTAGCGCAAATATTTGTCATCAAACTGTGACCTACTGAGATGACACATTTAGCAACAATGATAGTTGTCAAATAGATTTCATGCATAGTTGAAGAGTTTGTAGCAGTTTGTTTTGATTTACTGTGTCTGTGATGGAAGTTGTGTAGATTGTGCTGTATACATCATTTTGGTAATTAGTTCGAGAATTGTTTCTGTATATTCTTTTCAAAACGGCAGTAATTTACTGGGAAAGGCTCTAACATTCACTTCCATATATGTCTTCTACATCTCTCCACTCACACTTTTTTACCTGACGGAAAAATTTGATGTAAGAGTTCTAGCGAATTACTTAACATTTTTACAGTTTTCACTGTTTGCCATTGCGTAAATGTTGACTAGCTTAATTCTCATGTCAGATTTCTAATTTTACTACGTGTCTAGCATTTAAATGCTGAATCTTATCAGTCGATGAAGAAAGAAGGAATATGCAATGTATCATGAAGTTAAATCATAATAACATGTTCCAAACATCAATCCTTTTTATACCACTAACGAATGATAAAGCCTTCAGCTGGAAAATATCTACTATAATGATTTATCTGCACGGACAATGGATTAATTTCCTTCGTTCATTTCAGGAGTTTTCACAAGTTGTATAGAAGGACATACTCTTGAATTTCCACTGGGAAAACTGATGTTAGGAGAGCAAATTCGTCAAGGATTCAGTCCCCTAATAGCTGTTCTTACAACAGATGCTGTCGAACGTATCGCTGCTAAGAATAATCTTAGCTTCACCGATTTACTTTTGCCATTTGCTACTGTCAATTGCACATTAAAGGTTTCCTCGTAATTATATTTTCATAAAAAGATTACTACAGCGAAAATAATTTTTTTAGATTAGATTGTCGGAAAATAAATTTCTTTATTACAAAGTGAAGATAAATCAAAATCAAGAATGGCTGAACTGAATCAAGAATTGTCAATGATTTAATCGATTTTCATCAAACTGTGGCAGTAAATTTCATCGACCTATTAAATTTTTAGTCTCATCTACTGAGGAAAAATTCATTCGATAGGTGAAATTGTTAAATAGGATCCTTATGGTGTGAAGTGATATTAGTATACTGTTTTATATGGATAAATAAACTTGAGATCGAACAGGATGAAGTTATTGCACTCAAGAAAAGGAAACTAATCTCTTGCCTTGAATTTCAAAATATTTCGCAGTTGAAAACATCTTTTATTTGGAAAACAGTATTTTTAATGTCATTGTGAAAAAATACCACAGCATCTTTAAGTTGTTTTATGGCAGAAAGCTGTAGAATTTTAAATCTGTCTCAGCCTAATCCAGTTTAATTCATGACGAATTTTTTTTGAGATTTTTCGTGGCGATCCATTCGACTGAAGATTATATCTATAAGTGAACTTTTCTCTTTTTTCAAAATTCAGTATTTCATTTAAAGTCTCAAGATTTCAGGATCCATCAGGTTCATCAGTAACATCACGCATATTTTTTGACTTTCGGGATCTTCGTCGAGACGGATTCCTTTTAAGTTTAACTGTTTTACCTTCTGTTTTGCATGAAGCTACATCGTCGATTGCATCAACATCTGATTCTGACCCTGAATTTGCTTCCGTTGCTTTCAGGTTCTATTGCTTAGTTTCGTTATTTTGCATTAAATCCTTAACACATTTTTCAATGAGTGATTGTTGGATTTTCATCATTTTTTAGTTCATCCAACAAATTCGTAGTTCATCTAACATGTAATTCATCTAATAGCACCCATTCAACAGATAGATTAATAAATTTAGTTTGTATATATTGCAGTCAAACTTTACTGAAATGGTCCGAACCGGCAGAACATGAGTTCCTTCGAACCTACCTTGGTTGCTTATTTGTCGTCTCCATCGATGATGAGAATCCTATAGAAGAATTATCGAAATTGATTGATATTCAACATCAGCAACAGGTAAGACTTTTATTTTAATATTTGTTGGAAGATTATTTAAAGAAAAAAAAAATAATATACAATCTTTTGCTTTAGCGGCATGAAGCTTAATGCGTATTAAAATAATTTTCGAACTGCACAGCCATTACTGAGTGTTTTCTACGAATCTCTGAACCAAACGCTTTTATATTTGTAGTCCAATTGTTACCGGGAAAAGTTGTATGTTTTGATTTGTTTCTACATTTATAATTTATATATAATCAATCTTTTCATCCAGTTCTTGTTTTGAAAAAAGTTTATATCGACATAGAGCAGCTACTTATAGTTATGTATAGGGTTTTTTTTTTTTTTTTTACTTTATTAGGCTCTCTTTTATGTATTTCTTAGTCACAAGTGCGATTGATCTGAATTTCATTCTTTGTTTTAAGTAATGTGTTAGAAGCTATGTCTTAAGACAAGATTGCATCTTAACTCTTCTGTTTTATAATATCGAAGGGAAGATTTTGATGATATTCAATTTTATTGGTCATTTTATCTAATTATATTGAATTTATTTTAATATATTTCATTGCTTTTCAGAAGTTATGTTTCAGTTATTTTGAGTCTTAAATATTTAGCATTAGAAATAACGGTATCATCTTGCATTATATAAAATCATGATTAACTAATCCTGAATATTTACATTCTATAAAATGTTCTATTTCATTTTGTTGATATTTAACATTTGTTGAAAATGATTTCCTTGATGACTCATTATTACATTATAGTATTATATTTAGATTGTGTACACAGTTCCGTGACAGCCAGTGTAGACTGCGAAAATTCACAGTTAAAATGAAATCGATAGATCAATAATCAAAATTCAGCGAATACCGTTCTCTTTCGCAGTAGATGTATTTATGTATAGTGCTTTTATGGGTATCGTGTGTTGTTTGTATGAGAGTACCTATATGTAGTTCATTACTTATGCGATATAAATGCAAAGCTGCTGATTTTGTTTTTTTTTTTTTTTTTTCTTTTTTTTTCTTTTTTTTTTCTTTTTTTTAAACGATATTCTAATGTATTCTGAAATGAAAAAGTTAATTTTTGAAGTCTAATTTTACATGACTCTTGGAAAATTTAGCCGTACAATCCATTTTATCCAGGAGAGATATTTCATGGTGCTTGCATGTCTTATAGGTAGTTTGTAGCCATAAAATTCGTAGTTGCAATTCGATAAGGAATAAAATAGGTATTTCCGCAAAGCGAACTTTAAATTGGATAAAACATTAGTTGCATTAGAAGTAAGCAAATAATTGTAGTACTGAGCATCTTGAGGAAGTGTTAGATCAATGGTCAAGTGGATGGAAGAGGTCATTGTCACTATCAGTTTACTGTCTGAGATATTGGAATTTTATTCAGAATGTTTAACGGCTTTTGTCCGAATTAGATGTATTTTGTAATAATATTTCCTCTGCTATTTTTTTTACATCTGTTGTTTTCACTTCATTTTTGACTCTTAGTTGTTTTCTCCCAATTTAATATAAAATCACCCCACTCACATCTTAAGTAGAACGTAGCAATAGTGTTCAGAACTCTGAGTTTAAACTATGTTGAGTTATACAAGCGGTGATAAAGGTGCATTCGGTGCATTCTGCAGTGGTAGAATTACTAAACATTAAACGAGATCCTATTCTTAGAAGAACAAGTTCCCACATATTTGGAAATTTTTAAACATAATTTCTGTTGCAGTATGGACAGAATGCCTCTACTATTGGACCAGCCTACTGCGTAATACCCAGATGGATGCTTCCAAATATTTTCAAATATTTCCTAATTGTGGACGATGAATCGTCAGAAAATGGACCGTCTAGGTGATTGGTTGTCTTTCCATTTCTGAAATTTGTGTTCGTTAAAAGTGTGGTAATATCTTGGTCCAACTTGAGAATATATTATTAGCCTTAAGTAAATTCACATCACATATCGGATCACTAGTACATTTATTTTTCATTCTCGAAAGAACAACTTGTATCGGAATCATAAATTTTAATGAAGAAATGTATTTTTATCTTTTTAGGACACCCTCGGTGTTTTCTGCAATCAGTAAACAGTTCGGTGCTCAAAATTGTTATTTGCTCAAAATAAATTCAAGATATGATGATGAATTAACGGATCCATGGCGTGCACATTTGGAATCGAAATATCGTGGACTAAAAAAAGGATTACAACTTGCTAAACATAAAGTTCTTTCAAAAACGATGGGATTAATTGATGGTGTGGTATGTTCTTCTTTTTTTTTTATCTTACCATTACCAAATTAGTATTTGTTTCATACGAAATAATTTTACATTTTCAGTGGATGTAGAACTTTGGTTGCTTATCATCTAGAAATTGATTATCCTTAGTATGAAACACGCTTGGGATATCTTAGCTTTGTAGAATTGTTTTTCTTTTCATAATTGATTCTGGCTTTTTTGTAGCAGATGCTCATTCAGATAACTGATTATTGTATTGATTTATCTAGGTATATATTATAGAAATGCACAAGTTTCATTCATTACTTATTCTCTCCAAAATTTCTGGAATTTCTAATTCTTAATTATATCGCCAAAAAAAAAAAAAAAAAAAAAAAAAAAAAAATTTTTTTTTTAGACCTCATCAACTATTGAATCATCTCCTATAGGACAGAGTAATGGTAAGTTTGTGAACTCTGGTTCCGTCTCCACTCTACTTCATGGACAGTATCTTAGCTATGATGATCGTGAAAGTATCACAAAGATGATGGAATGTATGGTTCATAATGCTCTATTACCTTGGGTAGAACGACAGATGCGCACTCTCAATGAACAAGTCATCGCACGCCGTGGAATAAGCAAGTCGTTGACTACTGGGGTGCGGAAGTGGTTTGGAGCAGCAGCTGCTCAACAGGCGACATCGATAACGTATGAAAATCTTTTATTTGCAGTTTTTATCATTTGATTGTGATTTTGATTCCCTTAGTTCAAAAGTGTTATTCTTCTTTTTAAACTTGTTTCAGTCTTTTAATCTGGGCCAGCGTTTATTTAATTAAAGGAGAAAATAAAAAGTTTCCTTACGAATCTCTGTCTTGCGCAGTTTGATTTCCACTTTTGTCGTGCTGAATCCTCATGTTCTTATTTTAATTCAGAAAGAGATTATACAAAAATTTCATTTTTAAACAGAAAATCACATAATCTTTACTGTTAATTTTAGTTATGCACGGGATAGTGGAGAAATGCAAATTAGACTATTAGCCGATCTTTGTTTTATTTTTGGACTTTATTCTTATGCATATCAACTTTACCAAACAGTTAGAAAAGAATTTGCTGTGGATCAAGCTTGGTTATACAACGCTGGAGCACTTGTGAGTACTAGTTGCTTTTTTGAGAGAATTTCAAACTAAATTAGAGATAGTTTAAAGTATTTTAATTAAAAAGAATTTAAAATGTTCATTATCGTTTCCCTTTCAGGAAATGGCAGCATTAAGTTTATTTTTAAGTACATCCCAGATTACTGCGAAGCAATATCCACAACATTACATGGACGACGCGATCAATTTTTATGCAACAGTCAGCCTGTAATTGTTAAAAATTTCGAAGCATTGAGTATTAAACAAAATTGTTATTCTATGATAGATTTGGAATTCATACTTGTTCTCTCACATTTTACATTGCAAGAGCAAGAAAGAAGAAATGAATTAGGCGAAGAAGAGTAGGAAAGATAATAGGAGGATAGGAGGCTAGATATATGAACATAGTAGTCTTCAACATGAAGTTTTCAAAAATTAATTTTTGTGCAGCTTTTTTTTTTTTTTTCTAAATTGGACTTTATTTCCAGTTTTTTGCAGAAAGCCAGTTTTGACAATGCGAGCCGCTATTATAAGTTCATTAATTCTCTCTGCACTGGAATTATATATTGAAGCATGTACACAACTTTTGAAACTAACTAATTCTGTTAGTTCTACTTTTATTTTTTACCAAAATTAGATTTTGGGAAAGAACAGAAGCGGAATTTTTCTTGTAGATGAATAAAAAGTTACATGAATAAAAAGAGTGAAAGTAACTGGTCACAAAAAAAATGATTGTTTGTTTGATAGGATGATGACTTGTTCAGTGGTGTTTTGCTGGAAAGGGTGAGTGTTTATTTCCGAAATGCTAAGATGCGTCGAAAAATGGCATTTCATTACGTATTAGCAGGACATCGAATGTCGAAGGCTGGTCAGAAACAGTTATCCATAGAATGCTACAAACGTGCTCTTCCTGAATATCTTTCCAAACGTTGGATTTTTGCAGAAGTAACTTATTTAATTCAGAATTTGAAGATTTTATGATATTATCTTATGCAATCATATTAAACTGCAGAATATATCAAACAATGCTGATAGTTAATATGACGAAGAATACAAAATTTTTCACTCTAACATTATTAATAATTCAAAATCTTATCATCTTTCTAATCGGTTGGAAAAAAACTCTACCTTATGCAGAAAAACTAAGAATTACTTAAATTTGTGGAAGGGAACTTCCTTCTTGCTGTTATTGCTATAAGAATTATGGGATATATACATTCATTTTATGTATGCAAGTGCATATCGATGTCGCAAACAAAGCAATAGTGAGGAGGGAAAACTAGACGAGGGCAGTATTGAAGGACATTATATTCCGTATTTTTATTGGAATAATACCAATGAGCCAAAGCTGCTAATGTAAATTATAGATTGTAAGAACATTTTTCATAATAAATAATGTAAGCATTTGAATAATATACTAAACATAATAATGATTGATTTGACTGATTAACATGGATTTTAGGATCATATCCTTTATACATTGGCTAATGAAACTGAGGAGAAAGAAGAAGCCTTGTCTTGGTGCTTATCTTTGATAAGATCACAGTCGGTGCAACATACCAATCAGCAGCAACTTTTCCTCAAGCATTATCTACAGCTTTTAAAACAATGTAACAATACTCGAACTCATGCGCTCATGATGGTACCCCTAGTAGATATTCAAAATATTGTTGTCATTTATGGAGAACGTCCAATCGATTTAATACCTGAATTGATCACAAATGTGGAAACTTTGGTTCGTTTATTCATTTTCTGTTTCATCTTAGAGTTATTTATGCAGATCACACAAGTCAATTTATGGATTGCAGCCATTTATTTTTTCATCCTTTTTCAGAAGAACAATGAGGATGAATGGGTGAAGTTGGCAAAGGCTGCATATTACGCAATAACAGGTTCTTTTGCTGGTTTTCGAGAGACAGGGACTGTTCGTACAGCTTCTACAAATAATTCAAAGGTTATGATTTTTCCAACATGACATGATGTTGATATAAACATTACATTAATTCTTTATTATAATATTCTGGATAGCTTTGTTTAGAATTTTGCTGCAAATCATAGTTAAATTTCTAATTTAGGTACTTTTCGCTCCACCTTTGGAACGGATGCGAGTAATACTGTCATTAAAAAATTCTATGGACATTCCATTGCTATTGGAAAATATTCATTTGGAAGTATCAGCTGATCCGACTATGTATCTGCAAACTTTTACTAATACAGTCAGTTTTAATTTGTTTTTTTTTATTTTTTCTTTTCTCTTTTTTTTTTTTGCTTCTCCTGTTTCGTTTCTTTTCGTCCTGCACTCCATGAATTTGAGATTGGGATATTCGTAAAATGGATTAGAAGTAATATAATTTTAGTTAATTACTTAATATCTGGACCGTTGTTCGAAAAAGCCATTGTTGATCTTAATTTAAATTACCAATACTTTTTCAGATTACTTTAGAACCAAAGTGTGAGTGGATTCCTTTTGAATTATCTGTTATTCCTAAAGAAATTATCGATAAAATCCGGGTGCATAGTTTGTCATTCAATCTCGTAATTGATGAAATTGATGTTGCATATTCAATTCCACTAAACATTCGCGGACCGCGATTGAATAACTCGAAGAAGGAGGTTGGAATTTTCAAAATATTACTATTTCTTCAAAAAAGCTTTTGAACAATATGGAATCTGACTTCCGAGGAGGTCTATAACAATTTATCTGATTTCGAAGCAGTGATTTGGGAACTATTTGTTAATAAAATTTCAAATGAAAAAATTCTTTTGAAAGAATTTTGTGGATTTGAAGTTTCAGATAACTTGTACTAATTTGAAAAGCAGTGACATATGTAAAGGAAATCAACTAACTAAGTTTGATTGATATTGAAAGATAAATTTGATTAATGTTGAGAAAAAAGGAGGTGGAAAAAATATAAAATACTTCTTTTTCAGAAAACGTCAGTTTTATATGGCGAGGATCATCGTTTAACTGCAAAAGTATCGAAAAAGCAGTGGCCATTAGTTGAAATTGATTTGCCACCAAAACAACGATTAACGGTATTCTGTGGCCAAATTTGTCGATTTAATTGTGATGTGAACAATATAGGTGTAATACCTGTGGAAGTTTTTTACCTAGTTACTAATCATCCGGAGCTGATATCAGTTTATGAGGAAGAATGTCCGGGAAGTACAGCATTTCGAACTGTGAAATGTACTTCAACAACTATAAGTGCTGCAGTTGGTGTTTTCAACTTGAAGCACGGCGTTATTGCTACAGGTCAGAAGAAAAGGTTGGAATTCTTCATTAATTTTTTTGAATTTCGTACAGTTTTGTTTCCTTTTTCAATCTGTGAGATTTGTTATCTTTTTATAATTTATATGTGATTTTTGGTTTTTTTTTATGTTGAAAACTTAGATTCAGTTGTTATCAAAAATTATATACTTATTACTATATATACTTATTATGATAAATAAGCTACTAATTTTGTCATTTTTCTTCATTTCAGATTACAGTTAGCAGTTCGAGCTCCTGCTACTGAATCTCTCGGACTTAACATAATGCTGCTTTGCTATTATCGTGGTGATAATTGCATGGTCAGAGAGGAAAGGCATGTAATCATAATTGATACCCGTGTGATTTTAGAAACTTCATTGAGGTGGTTTTTTAAATATAATTCTACCAATCATTTTTATGATAATCAAGTTCAAATTTGTATTTGTTACTAATTTCAGACTTGTGGACTGCACCAGTGGTGCATGCGTTTTGCAGCTCCGTAATCTCATCCCAAATCGTAGTTCTTTACTCGCCAAAATTGAGCTGATAAGAATACGATCGCTGGTTACTCATGCCAAAATAAATTTCACTTCTTCAAAAATACGACAAGATCTTTTGCCACAAATTTTTCTACATCCTTTACAGAAGCGTCGAGGTAAACAATCAAATTTTCGGTGTAGGTAAGGATTATGAGAAAAGTTAGATACTTCTGGTGATTAAGATACAGATAATAAAAAAAATATGCCGATTTACTCAAACTTAGGAATTTCTAAAAACTGTAATTTTGGCAATACATTTAGTGGAACTGGAAAGTGAACAAACAGATAGCATATCATTTTTGGCTAATGGACGTGCAGGAGCAATATCCTTATGGTTTTGCGATGAAATTAGCGATATTCCGGAATGGTCTAGTCCTCCTGATCATTCAGCTGAATTATCTGGTGTTGTATCTTCATCAAAACAAAATTTAGAAGATGATAATACAGCAATTCCGGAACTTGATTTATTTTTTGCAGTCCTCTGGAAAGCTAATATCGTTAACAGCGATGGTACTTCCTCTACAGGTAAATTTTATTATTCATTTATTATTTATTATTATTATTTTGAAAGAAGGTTCCATCAAAAAAAAGAAAAACTGATTTTGTGATAGTGGCGGTTCACAATAATTTTCTGGAAGAATGTTTATCGATACAAATATTTTGTTCCATGTCATTAGGTAGATTTAAAAAAACCAAACATTGTTATAAATTTTCTAAAATTGTCAAGCATGATGGATACTCAATAGTGTCAAGTCAAACTATAATATCCGGAATTCTGTTATAAGAAATTTTGTTTCTGTTCTGTTATAAGAAATTTTGTAAAATGAATTCTGTTATAAGAAATTTTGTTTTTCGGAATTTTGTTTCTGTTATAACTTTTCAGGCGATCGAAGGAGTTTTTTTTTTCTGTTTTTTTAGTGTTCGGTGAGAATTTTTTGCCAAACCCATTTCCATTTGGTTGTTCGGTGCCATTCTGTGCTCATCATATTCTTCGTTCATTTTCAATGCAACAATCGAATCGAAATCTTCTCGAAACGAAGCGTATTTCTTCAATCCCGTCAACAACTATTAAAAGTCTATTTGGTTTTATTTGCAAAATATCGACATCTTCACCCGTCACATATCACAATTTTAATAATAAAAGGTATTCTGCGAATACAAAATTTGCTTCGAGCTTCGAATTTACTTCGAACCTCGAATATTCTTTTTTCAAGTTAGCACTTTGTTTTTATTTTTATTTTCTTCAAATATAATTATAATTTTGGGATTACTTAATATTTAGGTCGTGTCATATACCAGTGCAGATATCAATAACAAATGATGATATTCTGCATCGTCGAAATTGCACAGTTACTATTCATTTTCTGGATTCCTCTCTGGTTCGAAAGCAGACGGTAGATTCGGAAAGTACCAATGTTTCAGAATTCTTACCGCAAAACATAACTTTAGCACCAAGTTCATATGTACATTCTTCATTAGTTTCGCAACCGATGGTTGTAGCCAATCGCTCACGCATGCATGCAATGATAGCTTTTGGTTGTACACAGATTTTTGATATCCGACTCAGTGTCTACTGTCCGTCGGTCTATGATATCGCTCGTTTTCAAGCCATTGGTTTATTCGATGGCGATGGTACTGAAGTGCCTATATATTTACCTCCGACATATGTTACTGTGATTGATCAACGGGTTTGAAAATTTGTTTAAAAATATGTAAAAACTATATTTTTGTGCTTTAATTTGTAATATCTGAGATGTTTCACTCTTTTTTTAATATGATAGTTGTTATGGTGTCGGGTCTCGGTGACTGAGCATTTTTTAATAGTTTTTCTACTACTAGGATAGTTATCAGATGTGGAATATATGTGCACATGAAATATAGTGACATATTCAAATGATTCAGCACAGAAAAATATTAACCAATGCTTCATGCAAAAAATGGTCAGATTTAATCATTCAACTCTCAATTCCTACTTTCTTTATATTGGAGAAATGAGTGGGGAAAAAAATATTCTTTCGGTAAATAATAAATTCTTCCATAGCTTGTTCAAACTTCCGAAAATTGTTAATTCCAGAAAATTTTTGGGACATTATTTTTTCAAATTTTCCTGTGAAATTTTGCTCCAAGATAAAAAGTTATATTTTATGAATCATTTTTTTTTATGCCGTTGATTCTGCCATACATTGTATTTGTCCTTTAATTTATAATCGTGCATCAGTAAGATAATTATGTGCTTATAAGTTGAGCACTGATTTGGCAAAAATAGGTAGTGTCGATGTAATTCAAAAAAAAAAAAAAAAATGAACTGTTTGGTTTTTTGACAAAATGCTTTTTCACAAAATGTTTTATTCTTTGTTATGTTTATAAATTTGTATTCTTCCTTTCTTTAGGATTTCATCTTTTTAAAGGAATCAAAAACCTGAGGAAATGAAGAAGTAGTTCCCTGAGAAACTGAATAGATTCTTCCATTCTGTTTTTGTTTGATTTATTTTTCTCTTATGTAACTTGGTGTGTCCACCCACTTTTATACAAATTTGGATTAAAGGAAATATGTGTACCACTTTTTTCTGACTGCTACATTCTGTCTTTTTCAATGCATTATTTTTTGAATTTCTTTATATTTCATAGGTTTCTGAAAAAATTGTGAAGGTTTTGCTTCTTCTGTTCTAGTTATTGGTCAAAATATGACCGATAAGTGTAAATGCATATGCATTATGCTCAGCGATTGTAAGTAAATCTGGATTATGAAATCAATCATAGAACTGAGAAGCAAAATAGTAATTTCAGCTCCGAGATTTTCGTGAAAGTGGTTTAAGAATATTACTAATTATGAGTATTTCCGGTTGAACGATCGTCATGGCATCTCAAACACAAGGCATACAACAACTTTTAGCTGCAGAAAAGCGGGCAGCAGAAAAGATCAACGAAGCGAGAAAACGCAAAGCACAACGTCTAAAGCAAGCGAAACAAGAAGCACAAGCTGAGATTGAGAAGTACAGAATGGTAAGAGTTGTTTTATTTTTCTTTAAGTTAGATCTCTTTTTGCTTTTTTGTAATTTTTTTAATACCTGATGACAGCATATATTTTTAAATTAAGTCTTTTATATTTATGGAGTTGAATAATTTTGATTGATAATATAGAAATGTCAGTAAAATCCAGGATTTCGGAATCATTCTTTCATTCAATTTATGGATATAGTGGATCTTAAGTTAAAGGGGATTCATGCAGTCATACTTCTGGATGGTATAATTGCGAATTGAGTTGACTATATTTATTATCATTATTATTTTTAATTACTGCATGCTTATGATCATTTTTTTTCCACTTCATGTCTCAAGACTTTGATAAGAATCGGTTAGAAGTATACAATATTTATGCTTCTATAGGAACGAGAACGTCAATTCAAGGAATACGAGCAAAAATATCTTGGAAAGAAGGAAGACATCGAAATGAAAATTAAGCAAGATACTGAAGATACTATTAAAAAGATGGAAGATTCTGTCGTAAAAAATAAGCAACAGGTTTGTTACCAGTAAAGTTAATTTTCTCCTCCAAAATAGTACATATTGAAACATAAATGCATAAATTTTAAGGTCATACTGTCATGTCGAAATCCGAAAAGAAGTTTTCCTTTTTTTTTTTTTTTTCTTTTTAACAAAAAAAAAAAACGAAATTATGGTAGATCATCTGAACAAGTAGTCGAAGTTCAACAAAAGAAAGATATGGAACTCACAGATTTGATATCAATTATTCAAATTTATATATTCCAGGTGATTGTGCGTTTACTACAATTAGTATGTGACATTCGACCGGAACTCCATATGAATCTTCAAATCCAGAAGAAACTTAATAGAACACATTTTTAGATTTTAGGCGAAACTATCCTATTCAATGATTTTTATTTTCTTTCATTGATATTTTCAGTCTTTTATTGAGGTAGAAGAAGCGCAATTCACTTAAACTAATTAAACAGTTGCTGTGTCAATTTATTCTTTCTCTGTCCTTTTTTTTTTTTTTAAATGTGTTTTTCATGTGCTGTTCGAATATCAGTGATATTGAATTCACTGTAGATAGTATGTTTACATGATTAGATGATATGAGTTCAATTTTTTCAAGAACTTTATCACTTTCCAAACATCTCGGAGAAGAAATGCGCCTCGTGAAAGATGGGATATAAAACCTCATTGAGCATCGCTCTTGTTGGTTCCGGCAGACTAGTATTTATTCATTTTATTAAGAGATATGTAGAGAAAACATATGCTGAGTATAGTTTTTTTTACTAATTATAGTAGTGAAATATTACATTATACTTTAAAGTTGATCGGGCATAGTTATCTACTGCAGCGATTAAAATTCCTTATTTCTGTTATTTTAACTGTAATTATAATAATTGCTTTCTTTCCAGTAAATTTTTGAAATAATTTTTGTTTCCACGCAAAAATCTGTTACTTCGTATTTGTGTATACTTTTCAAAAGGTTATGAAACTTTAAATTCCAACTTCTACTTTATCGCCTAAGTTGTCACCGCTGTATGATTTACTGATGTATAGGTGAGGACTTCAAATTATAGCATTATGTAGCTTGAAGAAATATCACCAGAAGAACTACCATTTAGTGGGGATTTTTGATTAGGTGCATCATTTCATCTTTAATAGGAAGGTATTGTTTATTGCCAACTTTCAGATATTTGAAATGATTGAAATTACGGTGAATGATCGATTGGGAAAGAAAGTTCGGATCAAATGCAATCCGAATGATACAATTGGTGACTTAAAGAAACTTATTGCCGCACAGACTGGTACGCGGTAAGTGGAAGTTTTCATTTGTTCATTTATAAGAAAAACTTACTATCTATTTTATGAAGAAAGATAAACTATTTTAATCATATATTATGATATTAAGTTTTCCATTTTACAGATTTGAAAAAATAGTGCTGAAGAAGTGGTATACGATTTATAAGGATCATATAACACTGCAAGATTACGAGATACATGATGGTTTCAATTTTGAATTGTACTATCAGTGATGTTTCCAATATTATTTTTATTGTGCTCATTGTTATTATTTTTGTCACCGTATCTGTACAGTTGAATAAATTCATAAATTATTTCATGAACAATTGAAACTGTTTTATCCGCAAATCAAATTTTTGACAATTCGGATCGGAATAAATGATTTAGTTTGTTATAATACATTGAAATTTAGAGATTATATAAAGTTCCTCTCGACGTTTCATTTTAGAAGCGGTTCTTATGACAATAAACGTATTCGAAAATCTTAGTTTTTTTTTTTGGATATCAGTTTACTAATTTCGAGGTCAAACAAACAAAAGTATTGACGTATGTTTTCCTACCTAATTCTGTCTAAAAAATTTTGGCATTTCCATTTATATGGAAATACTATGATACCTTTTTGTTCAAGCAAAACTACAAAATTACGTTGAAGGAGTAATCAGTTTGCAGTTTGTCCCTATATCCGGTGATATTTTCCGGTTAATTTGTCATACTGAAAATTAGAATCAGAACAACTTATGTATGACTGTAGTAGACTTCCTAGTACAAGCAATTACATTAATTACATGTACATTTCTGTCTTTGTTTTTTCGTCTATTTTAATTTAATTTTTCTCTATCATTTTAGAAAATGTCACAAGTAGCATTATTGGTTGCTTTTTCCATGAAAGGTAAGCCGCGAAATTTCGTATTCCCGATTTTCCTATAACGAATAGAAGTAGTTTTCAGTATAATATTTTGTCGGTATGTTTTTTTTTTTTTTTTTTTCTTGAGGATTAATATCAGCAAATGTGTCATTCTAAAAATATTGAATGTTCGTTATGAGGTCTGGTTTCTTTTCGAAGCTTTTTTTTTTCCAAGATAATGAATTGATAATGAGTCAAATCTTGAAGTTTTATTTTCATAAATTTCACTATATATAATTTTTTAGTTATAAAAGAAAGATTTTTAATGTCTACGAAAATATATAAAAGCATTATTCAGTCAGTGGGAAGTAAACTATTATTTGCATCTGTCTCTTAATTCAAAGAAATAAAAGTTCAAATCAAAGGTATTTATATTCAGCACAACTTACGCAAGAAAAAAATGTCATGTGGACTGGAAGTGAAGAATAATTGACCTAAATCATTTTAAGGTCGATTTCTAATCATATGATTTCCAGTTGTTCCTTAATCATTAAGAAATAATTCTTCATTACTTTTTGTGCCACATTCCAAAAATATAAATCTTATTGATTCTTACCCGGAAGAAAAATTTGAAATAAAATAACCATTTGTTTAATCTTCAAGGAAGATGCTGGCGTATGTGGAGACAGGAGAGTAAAATGGAGGAAAATCAGGAAATAATTTGGCGAAATAGAAATTTTGGCGATAATTATTCAGATATGACAAATGATTCCTATTAAACCGATACATGGGACATGAAAACCGTTTTCTAGGTCTCACTAAGTTTTGAAGTATCTTTGTACTGACTTTTTCATAGTTTAATGACTACCATAACTTTATCTTCAAGAAGCAAACTTAAATCAAATAGAAATTCAGGAATCAAAGACGAAGATTGAAAAAAGGAGAAATTGTTGACTTAATTCTCGATGCTGAGCAGGTGAACTATCATTCAACTTAAATGTTAATAGGAGTTGCTTTTATGTCAACTGATATGTTGATGCTAATATTTCATTTCTTTGGAATTTACTCCTCTCATGTGGAAATATATTCTGTTTAAACAGCAATCCATGTCCTATCGCAATATTGGACATTAAATCAACGGCCATGTATTGAAGAAAGAGAAGAAAATTTATTGGAAAATTTTTATTGTTCTCAAAATCGATATCAATTAGCCGTATCGAAGTGTACATTTATGGTATAATAAAAGTTGTATAAAAATTGGTTGAAACTAATTAAAAATATCTACACCTAATTTATATGTACATTTTTTATGTCTCCAATGTAAAATCAGCATCTATTTCATTTCATAGTCATTTGTTTTGACTACCTAATTATGCTTGGTAGTTAACTTAATTAATTAGAACAATATGAATCGGTCAAAAAATTCATGGAAAGATTTACTTCCGGAAATATCAAATATTTCTAAATAACATATCGAAGTGATATATGGGACATTATTAGGTCAGTTAAGGTATGTTTTTTAGAGTATTTAGACAGTGGGAAACTTTCATAAATTTTGCTTGTTTTTTCCCATTAAATGTTATTATCTCGCTTAACTGAGGAGAATGTAAAAATCAAGATCGAGAAACGGAGCTATATTTCGGTTAGCGAACGATTAGATGTAGATAGATATTTTTAGTTAATTTCAATTAATCATATGTAAAAACCCATCATGCTTAAAATAAAGAAAACTTGGAAAAAATAATAGATAAAACTTTATCAATTACAAAAAAATAAGTAAAACTTCACTTTATTAATTACAAAAATCAATGAAAAAAAGAATCATCCATAATCTTTAACGACATTGTTTGTCATTGATTGAAGCTAAAACCATAAACAGAACAAATAACGACAAACTTAGTTATCTCTCTGTTTCAAAAACAACTAGAATTAAAAGCTCCATAATTTGTATGAATACGTGTAATAATTGCTGCCGGTGTAATTATACATTTACAAAACTGATCTTTTTGTCAGGAATATTCATTTCAGAAGTGTCAATTTTAGAAAACAGCATCGATTGAATTATTAATAACTAATGTTTTCGCCAGATGATTTACTTCCTTTATTTAACGAAGAAATTTTTATTTGATGTTCGAAAACTCTCTGTCACTGTATCATTCTCTTTGTCTTCTATTTAGGAAGAGAGAAGTTTGGAAAAGTTGAACAGCAGGTAGGCAAAGTAATTAGAAATCATAAGAACAGGATGTGATAATGATTTTCTGACTCTGTATTTGGATGAAAGGAATATTTTCAAGAAGTGGCGACATATAGAGCACTTGATTCTTTCCAACCTAATGTGACAGCATTAGTTCTACTTGTCTACAATGCTGTTGCCATTGGCATCCTTAATTAATTCAGCAATTAGGTACTCTCGAACGTGGTTCATTAATAAAATCAAAAGCTTCATGACGGTTTTACGATGTCTAATTAGCAATGGATTTCTAGCTAAGGCATTCTCTGACTTACACACATTCATAAGAATCCTAAAAAAAAAGAAATTGAATGAATAAGATTCAATTTATTTTTATTTGTTAATTAAATAATCAAATGAATTAGATATAATTTATGTAAAGAAATTAATTATAAAGTAAGAATAATAAGAAAGGATAAGTAATAATATCTAGGTTAGCATAGTTTTGATTACAGAAGATAAACAGAAAAAGTTGTAAGTTTAGAATGAAAAAAAAAGATAAGAGAAAATAATTCTTTCATAAAGGATATTTAAATTGTTTTTCCAACTTGGTCGAATACTTAAAACATACATTAAGAGACAATAATTATCTTGGCTAGATAATTCATGAGGATAAATTTCAAATGAACATATCCAAATTTTACAACGTAAAATTAAACATAATTGATGCATTTCTATTATATCGATAGTTATGACAAAATCAACAATGTTATCATGTAATATATTCTTTTGGTAAAAAGTGGAAAAAATGACTCTAAATGAAAGTTATCAATGCAAATTCGGATTAATAGAATTTCAATTTTTGTTACAGGATAAGCTACGAATTTAACTGTTTGAATTTTCGTGTTAACAAAAATTTATCAGAACTGTTGCATGGAAGGACTGTTTTACCCTGAAAAAATTGAAGTTCAGATTTCTCAAAGCTTTATTTCATTTATCCGTAAAGAAAGACTCCATTTTGACCATTGATAATTTTTTTAACACGTATATAAAAGGACCTGATAATTAATTTTTGCAAGAAATTTTTAAATGATAATCGACTAACACTGATATGATAACGATTCATAATGATGTTATCGAACGACAAAATGAGTTCAGATTTTGGGAAGGCCTGAATTTTTATAATTTTGAGTCAACCAATTTATAAATTATTTTTAATATTGAAATTTCAATCTAGAAAACTTCGCAAAACTGATTGATCCGTAACACTGCTTTTCCGCATCGATTTTTCATGCCGAAAAATGTGTTTTTTTTGCTGAAAACAAATTTTTGTAAAAATTAAATCACATCTAAAAGATGGATTTTTGAACATAACTTTATTTATTGGTATGATTGGTTCTCTTTCATAAGTAATTTTTTCCTACATAAATATTAAAAATTATTCTTCAATGCAATAATTCTTTCTGCAAAAATATTATTTGATTTTTTTGCTTCTCAATTCTGTCCTGAATACATTCCAGAAACGGTTTCTTTTTATTATGCAATTCTTTTTTGTAATGATCTTGTGACATATTTTGTTTTCAACAATGATACTTGTTACCAAAACATTATTATCAATTTGTGATTGGACATTTATTCAGCAAACTATTTCAGATCAATTCTTATCCCAAAACTTGTTTACTTTCTAATTAATCATTGGAGTTAATTGAACAGCAAGGCATAAAAGAGACATTATGCCACTAAAAACTTACGATTGATAGTGTTGACAAATATCTTTCACTGATCATAAGCCAAAATAAAATTTTCAGCACAGTTGCACTTATTATATGAAAACGAGACATATTTCATTTGCTTTATGAAATACAAGAAAATGCAAAATGAATTAATTATTTTCAATGAGAAGTAATACTTCTGATGAAAACAGTTTAAAAGAAGTCATATAATAGAAATGTCAACAGTAGGATATTTGTGAATCAATTCGACTTCCTCGCAACTTCGAAAATTTTCTGCGGAATGTCAAGTCCTCTTATAACCGGTTCTACCGAAAGTTTCGAAAATTTCCAAATTTAATCAAAGAAAAAGTTCTACCAAAAGTTTCGAAAATTTCCAAATTTAATCAAAGATTAATATTCATCCTCTGCTGGATCAAATGAATCGGCACCAACTTCTTCATAATCCTTTTCAAGTGCAGCCATGTCTTCACGCGCTTCTGAGAATTCACCTTCCTCCATTCCTTCGCCAACATACCTAAAATGATAGCTAGAAAAGGACCTAACTACTATTCCGTATTCGCTAAAGTAACTGCATATTGATTTAATATTTAATTGAAGATTATATAATCAGAATACAATTATAAATAAGAACTTTATTTCAATTCTTTAAACGTTGCATGGAAATATCCTTCTTCGCATTTTATCATTGATAAGCTGTATGATAACGAATCAATGATAAGAAAAATTTACCAATGTACAAAAGCTCGTTTCGCATACATTAAATCGAACTTATGGTCCAATCTGGCCCATGCTTCAGCAATAGCGGTTGTATTGGAAAGCATACAAACAGCACGTTGAAGTTTAGCCAAGTCACCGCCAGGTACGACAGTTGGTGGCTGGTAATTAATTCCGACTTTGAAACCTGTTGGGCACCTCGAAATAAAAAGAACCGTATATTTAATAATTCTCTCCCATTCTTTTTAAAAAACAAAAAGAACTTTGAAAATAATTTGAAAGAGCACAATTTAGAGGATAAAATGAATAGACCTTTAAATGAAAAAAAGTATGCAAGCGATTGCTGCGACTAAAGAAAAAAAGTTCATTTATGATTCCAACTATCAGTCTAATAAATCGTCCAACAAATTATTGGAAAATGGGAATCAAATATCAAAACAAAATCTCACCAATCAACAAATTGAATAGCACGTTTTGTCTTGATCATCGCAATGGCTGAATTCACATCCTGCAACACATTGAAAAATCTGCAATTTATAAAAGATAATTTCCACTAATCAATTCTAATTCTTCTGAAGACTGAATTTCACTTTGCACAGAAAACACAGAGAAGCTTTTCATGTTATATATTTTCTGCAAGGCCTCTAGAACATTGATCCCGCAAGTACTAATAATCAGATCTTTCAAATTAAATGAAAGCAAGATCAGCAAATTCTGATAAATATGTGTCAACCTTTGGCACCACATCTCCGCGATATAACAAACAGCACGCCATATATTTACCATTTCTTGGGTCGCATTTGACCATTTGGCTACCTGGTTCAAAACATTTATTCGTGATCTCCGAAACGGATAACTGCTCGTGAAAAGCTTTTTCCCTGGAAAATCAACAACCGATGAACAAAAATTAATATTTAAAAATATCGAAAATAGAAAAAAACTTACGCTGAAATAATTGGTGAATAAGTAGCAAGTGGGAAATGAATTCGTGGATATGGTACTAGATTCGTCTGAAATTCAGTCAAATCCACATTCAGTGCACCGTCAAAACGTAATGATGCTGTTATTGAGCTCACAATTTGTGCAATAATTCGATTCAGATTAGTATAAGTTGGACTAAAAAAAAATGATTGTTATGAAGAACCAAAAAACTTCTGAACTTTCAACAAGAATTTTTAACAGAAAATTTTTGTTTCAGAAGAGAATGCCTTTTAATATCCAGATTTTTTCGACAGATATCATAAATGGCTTCGTTATCCACCAAGAAAGAGCAATCCGAATGTTCCAAGGTAGTGTGTGTGGTTAAAATTGAATTGTAGGGTTCAACCATAGCTGCAAAATATTTTTATATAACTTTTTAATTTCATTCGTAATTTCTTGCAGCCCATTACACTTGTTTTGCCCTTATCTTTCGATTCAGAAAACACTGGTATCTGAGTTGGGATATTCCATATCACAATATCATGAGATTGTAAAATTTTTGCAATATCAATAGCGTATAAAATGTATTTCCAAAAAAAAAAAATATTAATAGAGTTTACTTGAAATTAAATTTTCGAACAAATTAAGAGACACCTGTACTTATCTGTGGTGCTGGATAGATGCTAAATTCAAGCTTCGCTTTTTTCCCATAGTCAACGGAGAGTCGTTCCATCATCAATGATGTAAATCCGCTACCAGTTCCACCACCAAACGAATGAAATATCAAGAATCCTTGCAAGCCATCACATCGTTCCGTTAGTTCTGTAAAAAAAACTCAATCACATCTCAAAATTTTGAAATCTGACAGAAAATCACAATAAAACTTTCAAATGCTCAATAATAAAATAATGCATATTACTTAGCAATTTCTTAAACTCATCAAATACATTTCGGGTTAATTTATTAACGGAGAAAAGCAAATTTTGAATCTTTTGATAGCATCCTATCTTGATAAACAGCTTATTAATTCAGTAATTTAATCAAACATTATTTAAATATTAACATATTTCAACAGTACTTCGGATTCGATCCATACATACATCAATCAATTCTTTTCCAATAGTATAATGTCCGCGAGCATAATTGTTTGCTGCATCCTCCTTTCCGGAAATGAGCTGTTCCGGATGAAAAAGCGTTCTGTAAGTTCCGGTGCGCACTTCATCTGATAAAATTTTTTTTTGAAAGATAGTGATGATAACTAACAAGTATTTCATGATAATCACCATATGAACAATTTTTTTGCTACCAAAGATCTTGAAACTAAATTTACCAAAATATTTGAAGAATAAAAATTACCAACGACGGTAGGCTCTAGATCAATGAATATTGCTCGCGGAACATGCTTTCCTGTATAAGAAAAAAGATCAAAAATAAGATCAAAACATAGTCATTATCATAAATTGATACTCAGTTTTTTACAGATAATTTATCCAATTTCTCTCTTATATGGGATTAACAAGATTGACATTGCCGAGATAATATAATTTTTTATTAGAAAAAGCTGGAACAAAAATTTATTCCGTAAAGAATTCTCAAATTTCGGACGAAATTACCAGCCATTGTTTCACTGAAAAATGTGTTATAGGAGCAATCTTCGATACCAATACTTTCATCGCTTGGTAACATGCCATCTGGCTGCACGCCGTGTTCCAAGCAGTACAGTTCCCAACATGCGTTACCAATTTGAACGCCAGCCTGGCCAACATGCAGGCTTATCACCTCGCGCTGCAATTTATTAACTTTCAAATTGATTTTCGAAGTAGACAACTATTGAGCATTTTCCAGAAACATATTTCATAAAAGAAGTTCTGTAGGGTTCAGTTGTCATTTCTTTCAATAAATATTTCAGTACTGCCAATAGAAAAAGAAAGTACGATAATAAATCGAAGAAGAGGAATGTGGTAATTT
Source organism: Onchocerca lupi (assembly GCA_028564675.1). Taxonomy (NCBI): domain Eukaryota; kingdom Metazoa; phylum Nematoda; class Chromadorea; order Rhabditida; family Onchocercidae; genus Onchocerca; species Onchocerca lupi. The sequence continues at coordinate 64,989 of JAOVVO010000046.1, forward strand.
GCATTCTCATGAGCCTCATTAGTGAAATAGTAAAACCTGATGTACCATTAATCATTATGCTGAAGTCGTTACCATTCGATCCTTCAATTTTATTACATTCTGCTCTTTGGAAGCAACAATGGAGATTGAGAGTGGGAGGGAAGAAAGAAGAATGGCGTAAATGGCGTAAAGTTAAAAAATTAAATAACTCTTTGGGATGTTTATTCTATCCAGATCAATAATACTTCATTCCACTACACGGATAAGAGATGAATAAAATATTTCCAACTACACGATTAGTTAAAATATTCAAAAGATGAAGTTTTTAAGCTTGGGATCAATTAATCCAACAATATAACTCATTTAAAATTTTAATACTAATAATGACACAATGCGAAAAATTATAGAAGAAAAACCTACCATTTTTCCGTTTCGTGGCATATTTGAAATTTTCGAGAGGCTATTTCAGCAAAGAAATTAAAAATTTTCAAAAACTGCTGATTGATTTTTTAGTGAGCAGAAGAAACTTTATGAAGCCTAGCTGAAACCTGATGCTGTGATGTATTCATTAATTTTACCACGAGAAGGTAGTGAAACGTTATTTGCTCTCGTTGCTATGACATTGGCAATTATTACATCTGTTAATCATTCAAACGAAATTAAAATCGTGCATTTATGTGCTTATACTACTTGCTAATAACAAAATTTGTCGCAATGGCCATCGCAGAATGATTACGATTTCAGTCATTTTCTTATCCAAAAGCCTAATGCCGAATAGTAATCAATGTCTAGGGATATCACATGATAGTAAAACTTGTTAGATTCATTAAATTTTTTCTTTATAACAATACACGCTCAAAGAAAAGTTGAAATTTTGATTCTCTAAAAAGTTTAAGAAAGGAAAACTACTGCGTATTATAATTTTGGTAAATTTAACATAGAATATTAAAACATCCTTCATGAGCTAAGCAATTAAAATATTTATTCTTATTGTTCGTTTTTAAAGGAGATTGTACTGTTGATATATCCTAAGCGATCATCTATTTCTAACTAGCAATTCTCAGAATGAATTAATTTACAAGAATTCATGGCAAATAAATGAAATCTACCATAAATCAAAGATCACTATGTTTACGGTAAAAAATCCACGATGATAAACTGCGGAAATAGTAACTTGCTTTCTTGCGGACCATATTCGTATTTAAGGGAGTACCTCACATTTTTCTGATTAGCAACGACAGGAGGAAAGTGAACATCGGTTTATCCCTTTTGTAAATTTTTTTATTTTCAAAAAATTCTTTAGCTGCTTCGATTCGTTCATTTTTCATTCCAGGTATCTTGATGTGATAATGATTGACTTTTCCGAGCACTGGAAAAAAAATTTCACTTGTCATAAATATACAATACTTGTCATTGGTACTGATCATCGTAAATCTTTTGCGGTTGAAATATAACATTTCACAGATGTCTGCTGAAATCATTTTGCATCGACAAAGTTCAAATCATTTATAGATTACGCATTGGGTACAATCCAGATCTTTTCTATTTCATGGAACCAGGAGATTGTTATCGATAACAGTGTAAGCTCCCTCTTTTTCTCAATCGACGCCTGTCTTTGATGCAGAATGGTACTAGTAAATTGTCACGCCTAAACAAGATGCAGATGAATACAGTTTTCATCACATCAGTATCATATGAATTTTTGGTGGATAACAACCTCATGGCATTTAACAGCGCCTAGTTATGTCCTTTAACCATTCTCAGCCGTGTTCGTAGCCTTGCATCCTCAAGTCTAGCTGCACGTCGCTCTGCTCGCATTTGAGCCATTCTTTGTCTTAATCATCGCATTCCCTCCGTTTTGCGAATACGATTACCTATGTCTGGTTCTCTGGGAGGCATTATCTGGAAGAGCTAAAGCATGTGATTGTAGCGAACTGTCTTTGAAATTATTTGAAAATATCCAAGCAAATTGATCACCGATTATTCTTTCCTTTGTCACGTGTGGAGAAGAATAAAATTCCTTGACTATCGATTTACTACTATTGCTAGGTCGATTTATGTCGCTGTAAAATTGTTGCTGTGTCGGTGCAGAAACACCGAACCGAATTATCTATTTGAACTCGAATTGATTCTGTTCCAAAACCGAACCTGTTAAATTCTTTCGGGACCTCCTCTTTCTTAATCTCCAACATGTCGTCTTAGATCGATTGATCTCACTTTGTTTATCTGTTAATCGAAGTGTTTTGGCGGGAAATAGGTTTATTCTTGAGGAGAGGTAAAAAAAGTAGGTATATCTATATGGAAACATGCACCTATTTAAATGCAACGTTGCGTCAAAATTTCAGATTAAAGGCAAGAACTTAGAACATTGTATGGTAACAATATTTTCACATTTACATTTTTATTTATATGGAATATAGATTAATCATTTGCTCTGATCAGTCAGACATTCACTCTTTCGCTCTGGTCGGTTTCTACGAACGGTTCTTTCTAAACTTTATTAAAGCCTGATAATTTTGAATAACTATAGCTGCAAATAACTTTCCTATTATCAAAGGGAAGTTCAAACTATGGTTGTATCACGATTTTCTTTAATTCATTGTGTACCATAAATGCGGCAAATAAAATTTGTTATATCAAGGACTTCATTATACAATGAAATCATTTGTACGAAGTTCCGATCCTCAACAAACAATCCTTTCACAAATTATTTCCAAGGCAATTCGCCATATCAAAGACTTCATTACACAATACAAAATATTCTTATATACGTCATTAAGTATTTTGAAAGTGGTCCGCTATCCCTTTGGTTTTCATTTGACACTGAACGTCATACTTGCAAATTTGGCCAAGCTGATGTTTTATCATATTTCATTGTCAAATGAATTGATGAAGAAATTATTTCTACATTAATTGAAGCTGATATCAAAATTCTTTCAGATGAATTCGAGCCTTCATATATGAGGCAAAATTTGCGAGCAAAGGTATTTCTTCATTCATATCAGATTGTTGAAATCAAAGTGATCAAAGCTCTTGCTAGTCCTAACCCTAAACATCTGCGAAAATTCCTCAACGACCACCAACTTCCTTAATAAAATTTTTGCTTAATTCAGAATTGGAAACCTTCGTTCGGGACAGTGGTACCAAGTTTGTTCCTATTAAATTCTAAGATTTTTGTCGCATAATTCAACGGCTAAGCCAAACAATTTGTGGATGCTTTGAAGTGCATTTTGAAAAAGATAATGTAAACTTACCGAAAACTTTAGTTTTTTTTTGCTTTTCTATCATTCCATTTGACTGAGCAAATGGCCAAACACCAGCTGACTGTCCCCTTAACTGTCCATTTTGCACAATTCCCAACCTGTTTTATCTGCACTATGTTTCTATAACCAGAAAGTGAAAAGAAGTTCTGTAACCACAAGAAAGCTCGGTCGATAATTTCAATGAAATTGTTATATCGTGTTATTAAAATTGTTATATCAAAGAGAACCGCAATCTTTCTAAACTAATCTGACTATCATTATAATTCCTTTCCTATTGCAATGACAATCCTAAGTAAATATTCCGTTTATTTTTCCAGTAATTGCAGATGAATAAGAGGAATTGTTCAACTTGAATATGAATGAGAAATCAGCCACAATTCACCTGCTTACGACATTGCTTTCATCATTAATGACAACAAAGTTTCAAACAAATATGATGCAGTCTCGATTTACTCCACTCCAGTTCATCACTTCGGTACAAAGATTCCCATCCGGCTGATCTCAGATTTTCATCCCACTTTTCTTCCCCTAATCATATATCACAATTTTCCCAGTAGGAGGTTTTTACAAAGTTTCGATGCTGCAAAGTACCCCATCTCAAAATATAATTTGGCCTAGGACCATAGTTTCATATCTCGCCCGCATTAATTTTCGTATCGCAGTCAAGATTGAAAGTTCCCTTGTCTTAGAATTTTTAGATTTGTTAGTTTCTGTTAGCTTATGTGTTTAATTGTGGCATTTATTCTTTTGTTCCTTCCTGTTTCATTGGGTATTTAGATATTTTTTAGTCTTTGTTTGTTTGCCGTCCTCTTAAATACTTTCTTAGGCTTTTGCTTTGCTGCAGGAGAGCTGCATTTTTGCATTATTTGCAAAAATAAAGCAAACACTGTTTTAGTTAACAGATATCTTATAAATCATAATTTTAATTGAAGTCCGTAAGATGCTGTTGGAAAGAGTCTAGATTAAATCTGCTAATTTTTTTGATATGACGTTGCATCTTCGAAGCATTCCCAGTAACGAATCAAATTTGTCGAAAGATTTTCTTGAGCTTACTACTTAACATTATCTTAGGACTTCAAAAGAACTCATTTATCAAATTATGAACTCAATTCAGACAAATTGAGTCCGAATAATTTCATTTTGAATTGATTTTTAATCCAAACTATACTTTTCATACTTTTAGGAATGTTTCGAAAAGTGAAGAGCCGTAATAATCTTCGTCAACGAGTGCTGTCGGATGACGATGATCATGATGATGGTGCTGATGATGGAAATGGTGGTATGAATTCCGGAACATCGATAGCATCAACAGCCAAAGGGACATCAGTCAGTAGAATGGTCAAGCAACAGCAACAACAACTTGCGGAAAAGGTGAATAAAGCAGAAGGGAACCAGGAGCCACAGGCTGGTGTGGTAACAGAGGAGCACCACTTGCTCAGTTTTGATAATTTTGAAGGTCGGTAGATTTTCAACGAAGCTGCAACCAAAAAAGAAAGAAAAACGCAACGAATTCGTTGTTTGTCGGTGGCGTGTTACACTTCAAATATTATACTTCACCTTGCCTGGATGGTCAAAGTACTGAAATCAAGCATTGACTGGAAATAGACTCTCTGAAAACTGGATTTCTAGATCATATCTGTTACTCCATTTTTCAGTTTAAACCTTTTCCAGGCAATGTATATCTAACTAAGATTTAACTCAATAAGTAAAGATTTCCTTTGAGTATAGCCCACCTGGAGCTTGTCATTTCATTGAATGTGGAAAGTGAAATACAAGAAATATTTCATATCTGCGAAATTTTCCCATGTACAACAGCCATGAAATCAACTGTTTTACTTTTTTTTAAGCATTGATTTCTCACTTTCCAGTACAGTGTTGATCTTTTAGGTGATGACATAATGGACTTCAAAATCAAACGTAAAGATCCTAACAAGCGTGTGGATAAGTTGACAAAAAGAGCAAAATTACGGCAGAAAATTGACGATGAAATTACGGAGGAGGAAACAAGAGTAGTTGTCAGACAAATCAAGCAAGATGTGTTGGACGAACCACCAGTTAAGAATACTAATGTATGTTTTTTTTTTGTGAGATTTGCTTACTTTTTGACAAATATTTTACGCTTGATTGCTGTAATTTTGGGGGCGTTTAAATGATTTTCTGTATTCAGAACTAAAATTTGTTGTATATCAGGCTCATAGCAGTCACCAATGGAAAGTGAAGAATGAGTCCCAACAAAAGGAAACAAGTATGGAGCAGGATTCGATTATAAGGCATAAATTTCCATCTGCATTTCGAGGTTTGAAATTCTGATATTTGTATTTCTTGATACTAATTCGATTGTTTTGCTATTTTAATCGGTATTCTCTCAAAGCAATCACAGTTTTAGGAGAAATTCCGGATGCGAAGACTGTTTATGAGGCGCGAAAGAAGCGAGAAAAAATGCGTTTAGTAGGTTCTAATGGACAAATTCCATTGGATGATGTGCAACGATTGAAGGTAAATGTAATAAATTTTTTCCGTTGTAAATTTTCGCGTCATTTGCAAGATTTAAGTACCGATATTGATGAGGGGATGTATTCAAGTGAGACATGCTAATTTTTATAAAGAAAATATGAAATTCTATTTAATTCAAGATCACATTCTTGATGATACTTCATTGAGTCAGTATATGAGATATGCAGTATTAGACTGTTCAAAGTATTATAGTTTGTAATATTTTTGAGATTACATTATTTAACTAAATAAACGAATTGATAGGATAAATCCGTTGCACGATCACGATTGATACGTGAAGATGAAAATGATCTGAGTGATGAAGACCCAGAAGGTGGAAGGTCAGTTATTTCTTTAAAGATTCATGTAAAAACAATCCTATCATTGCTGTTGGAATAGCCATATATCATCGGTAAGCAATTTCCTTTTGGTGAAATTCAAGAAGATAGGACAAAACGAATTTTATTCGGATAGGAAGCCATCGAGTAATCAGATGATTTTTATTAGTAAGTTCAAATCAGAAAAAACTTTCTAAAATCACAGAATTGAATCATTAGTTTACTCTTTACAGATTTTATTCGTTAAAAAGTTTGACGGCCGATGATGATGAACGACGCCGAAATGAGCATATGGATTTCCTCGCTCATGAAGGAGGAGGTAACAATTTTTGAATATACAAAATAGCTGAAAACGTAAACGTCGTTCAGTTTTCATCTTTCATGAAATATATACACATGGATTTTATTTTTGACATACATATTTGACCAGATGGCTTTATTCCATCTGATCTTTCAAAAATAAGCTTTGAAAATTTTTATTGACCTAGTTCCCATAATTTTGTAGATAGTGATGATAATCATGATCAATCTGATGAGGAAGTAACACGATGGGAAAGAGAACAAATGAAGAAAGGAGTATCATCGCAAAAGGTAACATTTATGATTTCAAGTCACTATTATTTTCATTAAAATAAGGAGTTGCTAAAGTTATCGGCATAATTACGAGTCAGATATTTTATTATTTTATAAAATTGAAGGTGGAAATGTTAGAACGTGAACGTGCGAAAATGGAAGCAGTGATGAAAGCCATTAGAAGTAGTATGGAATTACCATCCGAAAATCGTGAGCAGTTGCCTATGGAAATGGATATAGATTTTTCTGAAACTGATGTGCTTTCAGCTTCGCAAGGTTAGTATACATCATGAGTATTTTTGACTGGTTTGTGGCACTTATTATGTTCTCTTATTAAATGGGAAAAAATTTAATACTTTAATTGGGTACTTGGATTTTCTCCCATCATCAATCATTAAATAAGAATCAAATGGCTTTTGTAACTGTACTTAAACAAGAATGAATCATCTAACTTATCCCCATCAATTTGTTTCAGCTGGACGAATATCTGGCCAGACGACAGCTGTATCGCTGAAGGGAATCCTCATGAAATTGCAGCAACGGTAAGCTTACTATTTTCTTTGTTTCAAATCAATTTCAAATCTTGCTTCATTTCTTACCATGTGATACTCTTGACAGCGCTAAAGATTAGAATATTGCAGCAAGAAAGATGGCAAAGAATCATTAAATGCCCGAGAAGCGGAGTTTGAAAAGGCAAACACTCAAATTCAAGAAAATAAAGAAATGATTGGCAAGTTTGAGATGGAAGAACCACGGATTAGAGAACATTTTCAGATCTATCAGGATATGCGAGCATATGCCAGGGATTTGTTGGAATGTTTATCGGAAAAAGTAATTGCTTTAGAAATAACAATTTCTTTTGTAAACAGTTGTTTGAAAAGTGCATAGTAGTATTAGATTGTATATAGATAAAGCTTAATTGTCTGTTTTGTATTTCAGATAAGCGAAGTTAAAGACTTGGAAAATCGAATGGCAGAGATTCTAGATGGTCAGGCTCGAAGACTTCGGATACGAAGAAGAAACGATGTGCACGATATGTATGATGAATGTTCGGCAGCTGCCGCCGGTCGACTGTTGCAACATCGAGCCCCCGAAATTACCCAAAGGGCGGCAGAACGAGAAGCAAGAAGGTAGGATTCATAAATTTATAACGGATAATGTTAGATTAAAACAACTAAGCTGATTTTTTTCAGATCGCGTCGCCGTCGTATGCGTGAAAATACTTTAGAAGGTGTTTCACATGAAGAGGGCTTAAGTACCGATGATGAAGAGACAAATAGTGAAATTGTAGCTCGCCAGCAATCTATCGGTGAATTTTAAGATACATTTAATGCATCCAAAAGGAGAGGACGAGAAATTTCTCAGGAACACTTGGAAATTAATAAAAATATTCGTTTTGGCAGATGAAATTCGTGCAGCGGCCAATGTCGTATTCGTTGATACACTTGATGATTTTTGTCGTATTGATCGGATTCTATCAAGATTTGTCGATTGGTTAGCACATGATGAGGAGTCCTTCACCAGCGCTTATATTCATCTATGTATTCCAAAGCTTATCTCATTATTTATTCGCTTGGAACTGATTGACTGGGTACCGCTTGAGGTATTTTTTCTTGAAGTTTTCAGATTTTTTAGTTCAGCATAACAGTGATTAATTGCTAAATATGATTTTTCTCTTCTTTTTATAGTATTTTTTGATATTGTAGAGATCTTTTGCAAGGTTTTCTGTTGCAAAAATTGCTTGCATAGCTCAAAAAAAAGCGAAATGTTGCATTCAAATGTACGCAATTTTAGGTATTACAAATATTAAAAAAAACGAATAATTTTAGGTATTAAAAAGATAAGTACATTTGTATCTTCTGGTAAATTTATATTTGCAGTTGGATTCTTCATATGTTATCTCTAGACAAATTTTCGCTTTACAGAATGACAATCGTCCGGTGAATTCGATGCGCTGGTACGAAGATTTGATAACATGTGCTGCAACAAGCTCAAATATTAATGTTGAACACCCTGTCGTTGTGTCACTTGTACCTCTCTGCATTGAGAAAGTTGTTTTATGGAAAATTATAGGTACCGTTTATATTGAACGATATTTATTGCCACTTAGCAAAGTTCTGCGTAAAATTTAGCTGTAACAGGTTTAAAGTTCAAATTGTGTTCTGTTTCGATGGTCAGATACAGTTTCTTTGTTAACTTTTAAATTGATGATATTAAAATCTAGAATTAAAGCTTTTTTCATATTATTTAGGAAATTTTATTTAGAAAAATAGTCTTTTCAGGAATTTTAAGCATAAAGAGAAATGAATATCATATTTTCATTGGTGAATAGAGGAATGGGAGGTAGACGAAATTATAATTAAAGGGTTAAGAAAAATGACATCAGTCTTCTACTCATATTGTTGTTGCTGAATAATCATGCATTAAGGATGTTGATTTATGGATGATGTTTTAGAGATGTAGAATCTGTTATTCTTTCATGAAAACTATTTACAAATTTAAAAATGATATATCCAAGCTTATCTTTTTTTAGATCTGGTCCGTGAACGTTGGGATCCTTTATCGCAACACCAATGTCGAAATTTAGGTTTCCTGCTGAATCAACTGATTGATGAGTGTCCAACGCTTATACCAACTAGTCGGCCAGTACAAAAACTTCTACAAACTATATGTCTGCGAGCTCAAGATGCTATTGATGAAGATTTATTTGTTCCCATTTATTCGAAACAGTACGTTTTAAACTAATTAATTCATCTTATTTACTTGGATTCAAATATATGAAATTATTACTCAATTTTTAAAATTTTTAAATATTCTGCAGAGCTGTTGAAAACCTTGTCACCGGTTGTAAAGCATTCTTGGATCGACAAACTTGGACTTCTGTTAAGGTTCGTTTTCAAATTTTACTGATGACCAAAACAATCAGTTATTGTTAAATGATAAGGTCTGCAAAAGGATTAATTGTGAATCTTAATTCTGACAGGGGAGAAAATTTCGGCATTCTAAGAAATGGTTTGCATAGTTTGCATAGTTTATAAATAATTTGCAACTTCATCAAAGAATAAGAGACTTCTACATTTCTAAAACTTCATCCATAAATAGATTTTTATGCTTCTTGTTTTTCCATTCATCCATAAATGGATTTGAATGCTTCTTGTTTTTTTCTTTTTGTTTTTTTTTGTTTTTTTTTGTTTTTTTTTTTTTTGGAACTAGTCGTTATTCATAGTTGCTAAATTATAGCTCATTCGTTGTCTGAACTGTCTATCTGCCGTTTTATCAGAAGAAAAAATGCGAGAACTGGTTCTAGACGGTATTATAAATCGAATGATGCCTGCATTACAATGCGCAACGATTTCTGATCAATCTATGATCCGGAAATGTCGAGCTTTGATGAAGTTGATTCCAGCAGCATGGAGACAAGATACTACACCTATTGCTCTACGAAATTTCAACGATTTGTTAGAAAAAGTTGCCGAAGAACATAAAAACAATAGGTTATCATTTATTTTCAACAGAAATGAGGCATATGATAAATTAAGATGTTCACCATCACAATTTTTATCTCGATTTTTAAATTTTTGTTCTTCCTTTAGTTTACATAATTACCCATTTGTAAAGTATTTTTACGATTTTCATATTTTTCTGCCAAGGTATAGTGATATAGATGGTTCATACTTTAAATTTTTCATCAGAAAATCACATTTCATTCAGAATTTAATTATTTTAATTTCAGAGAATTTGTTAAGGAAGTGAAGAAATTCGTCATTGTGAGCAAATGTTGATTAATTGTTTCTAGTATTTCTGATTGATGGTTAATTGACTGTACAAACTTTAAAATAAAAATTATTTGTCTAATTTGTTATTGTGGTTTCGTTTATGAATGTATTTCAAACTTTAGTTCAAGTTATTATGTGGCATAAATCGTTCACTGAAAATGTTTGAATAAAATTATATAAAATGCTTGTTTATAAAGCGCAGTTAAAGGAGTTTATTTTAACAAGGCTCGCTTTTAACTAAGTGTGATATTTCTATGCTGGAATTCTCAGCAAAAAAGATAAGTCGACAGATGTCTAAAGCAAATTAGCTTTACGACAAATGGTTGAATATTGTATTTGCTTAAATGGCTTTGGAAGCCTTAGGAATTGGGTGCTGATTGGGTTTTGATTTTAAATGATTTAAAAACATGAGGCGATTTTTACGTTTCAGAACATGGATTGGCGTCGAGCTTTGATAATTATTGAACGATTTGAAAACGTGACTAGAGTAAATCTTCGTGAGCTACACTTACTCTTCCTGAGTATTGATGAGGTGACTGTTTCAAATGGGTCGTGATTTTAAAAAAGAATATTTCTGGTTATAGCAGTATTTTAAATTCGCAGTTCAAAACATTCGAATTGTTTTTTTATGGATAAAATCATTCCAAAATGAATCTCAGCAGTGCTTAAAGCAGAAAATAATCTATTAATTATGCTGTGTTTCGAGTTTTTTTTCTTTTTTTTTTTTTTTTTTTTTTTTTTTATAGAACAACTCGGTGATGGATTCCAGAAGCATAGCATCCAAAAAGCGAGATGCTTCACAGAAAATTGATCAGCTATTGGATGGTCTGCAGCAAGTTCTGAATTTGCGAGCTCATCTAAGCATAACTGATCGGGAGCGCTTCGACGTACACATTGAACCAATTCGAATTCAAATTCAGGGGATTGTCAATGCATTAAATAGGCTTGCTACTGCTGAAACATTAGAAAAGGACAATATTTATAATGATTTATATGAGAAATCTTTGTCGGCAGAAGAAACGAAGGTTTCTTTAATTGCTTAATCTACTTCTTACTGAGGACGAAATGAGGTTAGAAGAATATTTTGCATAACTGAAACGTTGCACCGAAGTCATTGATTCTTGCAAGTTTATTTTTTGTTTATTATTGGATCATCTTGCTGGAGTTTTCGTGCATTACGCCTACATTTTTTAGGAAAATAGATTACAGGAAGACAAACAAATAAGAATAAATTCATTGCATTCACAAGTAAAACAAGCTAAAATGAATGCCAAAGAAATGAAGAAATTGGCCTGTGTAAGTTAATTTTGACATTCACGTGATTATAATAATCTGAATTTCATAATAATAAGATATCAAGAAAAATCCAACTTAAATTGGTGCCTTGAAATTTATTTTTTAGGATATCGAAGATTTGAATGAAATGATGATGCAACTTGTTCAGCTCGTTCATGTAAGTATGACATCTAATAATTTTATTTAGTTAAATGATATCAGAGAAGAATTGGAAATTTTGATACAGTGAAAAGCAGCTGGACTCATCCGCTTGATACCCAATCTCTTTTTCGTTTATTTTGATAGTTTCTGTTATATTATCATTGCGTTTACTCAAAATTTGATCAACATTCGGTTGAAATCAAATTTCCTTTATAGACGCAGCATGAAGTTGTTGACAGTATTGAGGAACACATCGAAAAAGCTCAGTTAGATGTTCACAAAACTCAAAAAAATTTGAAAAAAGCTCAAGTCGCGCAAACAACGAAGTATCCGATGGTTGCAGCGACTGTTGGTAGTATCGCAGTGGGTGGCCCCGTGGGGATCGCTGCAGGTTCTACGGCAGCCGGTATTTTTGCTGCTTTTGGGGGCGCTATTGTTGGTTAGTTTTATTTTTTATCGATTTTGCACGGTTTTTTTTGCATTTCATCAAAGACTGCTAAATTTTAGTAAATACGGTTACATGAATATCCTATTGATAGAGCTGCGGGGAAATCTCTTTCGTAAACCAGAGCTCAGTGGAAAGAATTAAACCTTGAAATTCAGTTCAGTTGGTCTCTATATGACATTGCCCCAATTGTTCTATATTAAATTATTTTTAAGGTATGTGGAGTGGGAAATATTTTCGTCGGAAGGTTCAGGAAACGGCGAATAGATGAAATAACCATGGATTAATTCCAGAAATTTCAACAGTTATTGGGATGCAGATGCAGTCAACATACTCATTGCTTATTAGCTAAATATTTTGCTCTGCCCCACCTATGTATCATTACCAAGGTCATTCCCTTTAATTCATTGTTTTGTAAATGATGTAAAGATTGTCCTTGATTTCAGCCATGATTCCACATATTAAGATGATAGTGTTTTTTTCGTCTAAATAAAAATCTCTTTATCCAGACTATCCTTTGAAAATCTTCAAGCATGTAAATCTTATCCGAATAGATTTATACAGATTTATCAATCGGAAACAACTCGAATGATGTTTACAATTAAATATAGGAAAAATATATGCAATCGGAAAAACAGTCACTCTGGGAGAAAACTCGGTTTTTTTTTTTTTTTTTTTTTCCGAAGGAAAAATTTAACAAAACAAAGTGTGTTTAAGAAAAGTAATACTAATGGATAAGAAGATGGCCATAGATGATCTTGAATTGAAGATCTTTCCCAGTGGTTCTATTCGTTTTATCCACTGATTTAATTTCCTTCTATAAATTATTCTCTACTGCTTTAGACTAATTATTAAAATGAACTGACAGTTGCAACACGCTAACTTTATGACTGGAAATAGAAAAAGAACTTATAAATAAAGCAGCTCCAGGAAAAGTACATCAAAAATGTTCTCAAAAACATCCATAAGCATGATAGTTGGCTAACATCAGGAAGAAACAAAATTAGCGCATCAGCTATAAATGTGTTGTATAAGAGCAAATAAAAAGAGCAATTCAGATTTCTATGAAAAGAAGAGCTAAAATTTTAACAGAATTTATACTATGAATAATCATTTCATGAATTTTTTTTTTAAATCTTAAAACCCAGGGAATACACCAAAGTTTGCAGGATGAATTCTCCTTTTTAAGTCACTAAATTCGTAGAACTATGATTGGGCGCATTGGACATTATGTGTGCCACCACTCATTTCTTCATCTTCCTCATCAGCATCATCTTGATACACTTCACCACTACGACCTTTTTTTTCATAACGATGCTCTTCATAAGACATCAGAGAAACTTCTTCTACGTTTTCGCCTTGTGGTAACGGACCTGTTTGTGGGCGACCGCCTAAGAGTGCTTCTAGATACTGAAAGAATAAAAAATTTCAACTCGAAAATAGGAATTAGTTCCTTAAAAAGAGCATCAATAACGAGAAACAAAAGTACAGCTAAGAATAAGCTTCTAAAACCAAATAATGTAAAGTGATCCAAATAGTTATTCCAGAAAAACCAACCTCCAGAAAAAGTATTAATCCCGTTTTAAAGCAAAACTGAAAAAAAAAAACCTTGTAATCATTTTCGTCTTTCAAAAAATTATCCTCCGGAAATTCGATTTTGAATTTAATGAACAGAACACCTCCAGCACCTGGACTATCCGCTATGGGCATCCCTTCATTACGAATACCACGAATGCAATCTATTCAAAAGTTTTTATTTATATTTTCTGTTTTGTTCACAATATTTATATTTTATGTCTTAAGATCCTATTCACCGACATATATAAAATATTACTGATAGTTCTTATCAAAATATGAGCTCTGATTTCGATTCCATATAAGATTTCAAATTTAAATCAATAAAGACAAGTTTTTGTACAAAGATATCTGATAAAATTAGATTGCACATAGTAAACATAATGTACCTCGAGATGAAATGTGTGAAACAAACCTCCAACATTCCTCGATAATTCAGATGTTGCCATTTCATACTGCGACAAGATACAAAGAAGAGATTTTCGGTAAGAAATATTAAATTTAATGATTTATTTCTATAAATAAATATCAGTACCTGGTTCCAAAATATCATTGGGTCGAGTAGTTACTACCAGTTCTCTACCATCCAAATGTTTGATTACAAATTGACAACCACATAATGCATCACTTAATGATATTTTCCTGAAATCAAATTTTTAATTTCCTTTAAAAATAACTTAAATTTCAAAAAATGTCAAAAAAGAAATTCTAATAAATGATAATTGTTGAAACACAAGCTTTCAGATATTATACGACAGTTATGTTTCACAATGTACAAAAAAATTTTATACTTGAAACTTACTTTTGCATAAATAAATTGTCACCTTGTCTCTGGAATATTTCGTGTGGTTTAGATTGCACAACGATTATCACATCTCCTGGTTCAACTCCTGGCTGTAAAAATAGACAGGATCAAACAGATAAATTTTTCAAAAAACCTTGTCGTCCTTCGGTTTATAAATTAGAAATTATTTCAAAAATCTCCATAATTCTAGCTATCAGAGAATGCAGACCTCTTGATCTCCTTCACCCCTAAAGCAAATCTTCTGTCCATCATGCATCCCTCTCTGAATGACCACTTCCAACATCTTTTTTTCAGTTAGAGTTTTCTCGCCTCTACATGTTTTGCATCGATCTTTTTCCGGTATTTTCGTTCCTGCAATTAATTCTACTCATAAAAAAGTTCAAATGGAATAGCTAGATCAAAAATCAGACTCACAAAGCGCAATGTCCCCAATGTGTCACTGAAATATTGATTTGAATGTTATTTCTCTCATCTTAGAAGTATTGTTACTGATAACAAAAGTCAATTTCTAAATATTTTAAAATCTTGAATATGTGAAATCAAAAAAATGTGAAAAATCACTGCAATGCCATGAAATCAAAATTTCCAGGAAATCTTCAACGACTTTCTCTTCAACTGAGTCTAAAATCTGAAAAAAGAAGCATGACAATACGTCATCTTAGAATGTTGTATATCATATTCCAACCTGCTCCGTTGCATTCTGGGCACTGTATTTGCATTTGCTGGATCAGACCGGAACCAAGTTTCCTTATGATGTTCTTGACACCAACCCCACGACATTCTTGACAGTCGTACGATACTCCTTCTTTACCACCACGACTATAAAAGGATTAAAAAAGTTCAAGAACCATTAGAAAACACGATATGAATAGTGAAATCAGAAGGACTCCATAGTTTCGAATAACAGAATATAACTAAAATAATAAATGAGGATGTCGATAACAACTAGAGATCCCAAAACAAAACGATATTCATTTTTATTTCAAATGATAACTAAGAACATGTATATCCCCAAAAAATAACAGTTCCAAAGCTAAACATTAGGATTAAAAATTATCCGATTTGAGGGACAGTTCGAATCAAAAAATTCAATCTTAGATCTTACACAGACATATATCTGCGTTATCGTCTAATTATTTCATAGCACTTATCTCTGTAATAATATGACGTCATACCACAATTATGTCTTTAAATCATCGGTCATTGGTCGATACAACATCATGTACAAGACAACTTAATAAAGGCGTTATTGAAAACAGTGCAAAACTATCAATATTAGGTGAAAAGAATGTATAAAATTAATCAAATTAATACTGATCTGATTAAAAAATATAGGTAATCAGAGATCTGCTTGAGAAAATATTGCAAGAAAATCTTTCTAATAGATATATCAGATATAAAGAGATAAGTCCTCAATCGTAAACAACATGTTCTTATAAATGCCACATTAAGCATCCTAAGAAATGTCTATACTAGGAAAATTCGAGAAGATTATCTGAAAATTTCTTCATTTGAAAAATAAAGTCAAAATCTCGATCTAAAAGCATTTTTTAAAACTAATGATAACTTCAAACATGCCTGCAGTTGGGGTGGTAACATGACACTTGTTTGACTGATGAAAACAACTAAAAGTTTATCTCAAAAAGAAATCTCCAATCACTGGAGAAAGATTTTCAGCAGCATTAAGAAGCGTAAAATAAGGTGTTAATGCATATATCTATGTTCATTCAGAGGAAAAATGTCCACTTGAAAAGCATAAAAAATATACGTAATATTTGTGTAATTTCGAAATAGAGTTCCGATACATTCATTAACTCACCCATGACAACTGCTGCAAATAACTCGTTTTGACAGCTGCAATTTGGATTTTTTGCCATTGTAGAGATCTTCCAAAGATACTTTTAATGGATGAGCCATGTCCTGACCACGCATTTTTCTCCGTCGTCCACCACTACCACCAAAAAATGACGAAAGCCCACCGCCACCAAATAACGTTGAAAAAAGATCTTCAGCACCGGAAAAGCCTCCTATAATGATACATCATTATACTACATTTAAGTTCATGGAAATGTTACAAAATCTCATTTGAAAGATAAAAGGGAAATTTATTCCTGATACATTTTTCACTTACCGCTATCACCTTCCTTGATACCGTCGAGTCCTCTAGCATCATAAACTCCTCTTCGTTCTGGATTACTTAGCACTTCATAAGCAAACGATATTTCCTTGAACTTATCACCATGAGATGGATTCTTATCGGGATGATACTCTTTCGCCAAATGTCGATAAGACTAAAGAACCAAATTAAAGTGTTAACAGCACATTAAAAAAAAATCTTTCATTGGCAGTCTTGGTTTGTCGAAGTGGAAAAATATTATTCTGTTGCTTTATCAGTTTCTCTTTTCTCTTTTTCAAAAGAGATCTTTGGTATGTTAAAAAAAAAGCTACCTTCTTAATTTCATCTTCGGTAGCATTCGGTTTCACTTTCAGAATATCATATAATGTTGTATCTACCGGACCATTCATGCGACCGCTACCGTTCATTCGATGAAAAAACATTGTTGGCTAGTTTCCTCAAATTAGTGTCTTTATAGAATAATTGAAAGAATGAAATCTATCAGCCGAAATTCGCAATCAAATCTGAAAACAAAAATATGTCAAATAAGTTTCAGCCCGTTGCAAAGGTTCCTTTGATCGAAACACTGCAGCATTTTGGCACATCGATCGAAGTCCATTCCTAATTATAAGTCCATCAGATGACAATGTATATAAAGAATAGCCATCGAAGCTGAACTGTTGGGAAGGAAGTTATATTATGACGTAGTACTATCATCCCCAAATACTATTGCTGTCTCATCGCGATAACAAAGCAATTCTCATTCAGTTTAATTATATAAGTGACTGAAATTAATGGGAAAAGCGGAAAAAAGAAAAGATGAAAATTAAAGAGATCAAGTCTATGGAATACTATAAACAGAGAATGAATACGATGGATCAACAAACAGTGACCCATGCTTTCTTGCACTTCAACTAAATGCCTAAATGCTCTTTTAGAGCATTTTTGATCCGAACAGCTCAAGTGGAAATACCTTCTTGACCCGAATCATATCAACCTGAAATAGAATAATGTCCGATCGACCGACATTCTCTTCTCCACCTGCACATTATATCCTCTCGCCGCTCCCTTCCGTAGAAAGTTCTAGTCCCAACTGCCACCCACTCTCGACAGTTACGGTAGGACGGCGCTATGATTCTAGTCATTTATTACAGCTCAAAATCGTCCGGAATGATGCGATGAAGTTAACGATCTGTGTGGTCGGTGTAGAATTGGAATGATAGTGGACGTTTTAATTTTTATTTGCGCGTTTACTCATTATTTGCACGTTCACATCATTTTTTACACGTTACATCAAGTTGCTAAGTGTTATGTCATCTCATTGGAGTTCGGACATCCGATAGAAAACATTATAATTATCGCACAGATGACTCAAATGATCAGGAAAGAAATGTCCGACCATATCAACTAAATGCATATTTTCCGTTACTACGAAATTATATAAAATATACTGCTATGTGAAATAGAACAGTTAAAAACTGGAATTATTTATACAAATTTCATTCAAAAAGACAATTTCATTACAAATGTAAATAGCAATTTCTAGTAAGATTCTGTCTCATCGATTGTATTCCGTCGATTTTTCTCAAAATTATTTTGAGCGAAATGGTCAAGTTTTTGGGTAATTTCAGCCCATCTTCTGCTCAAGCAGTCATCGCCATTGTAAATAGTCGGTGTATGCACTGCAACACTCCCCTTATCAATATCTCTTCTAAATATTTCAAATCAGTTCTATTCGAGAAAGATTAGAAGGAGACTAATATTCAGCATTTATTCAAAAAGAAAAAAGTTGCGAAATATGATCATTCCAGTCTGTCAAATCTATGATGAATTACCGTGATGATTGAAGAGTAATTCGTGAACAGTGTTTCGTTAAAAACTCGTAGTAAATCTTATCATTGCACAAATATGGTATTTATTTTTGTTTGAAATTTTAAAAATTCAGTTTCCTTCGATTTCTTTTTAAATTTACACGCAATTAGATGGAAGGAGCAGTTACCTTGATAAGCATGAACTGGGAAATCATCATTATAATACGATTCCTCGTTGGGAGCATAATTAATAAACATAGCTTGTCTTTCGCTAGATATATACATGTACTCGCCTTCAGTTTATAATTTATGATTAAATAATCGCAGCTGTATCTGATCAACTGCTACGCCTATTTCAGCTTTTTCAAACATCACTTGAGAAGAGAGAAGAATAAAATTCAGGCTGGTACTACCAAAGTTGAATTCGATTTTCCACCGACTTCTCACTTAAGAATCACAATTCTTTGTTATTACTCAATAAGATTCATTGTTGCATACCGGCATATTTTGTTTCGATCGATTTACCATTTACTTGTATTTCTCTCGTTACTTTCATATTGGGATGTATCTGAATCGTTATTTTTGATTAATCGTTAGTTCATAGCATGTATTATCTAATCCAAGTTCAGATTATAATCTTTTGAAATTCAGCAATAAATTCAAAATTCGAATCTATATTTTATTTTATTCAAAATCATCTGAAGTATGATCAGCGGATGGATAAAAGAGGAATTGAAAATATAATCATCCCAATTGCTTCATGGCACTATTAACCGAAATACCAATCAATTCTAAATGTTAGTTTTCAAATAGTTCCTCTGAATTATGGCATTTTTGGAAAATTAGACGAAAACGTTTTTAAATTTTCAATAAAAGTAGAAAATCTCCACAACGTAAATGACTCGACACTGTTGGTCCTGTAGTAACTGTTGGGAACAACCACTTGCTTCCATTATAATGAAGCGAAATGATGTGAAAGTTTAAGAATTTATGATTATGTAAAATCGAATTCAGTGTTGTTCGTTGTTGAAATAAAGCACTATGTCCGCCTTGCAGGCGGTTTTTCGAGAGCCTAGTGGCACATACTGAAAATTTAAGAGCCAAGCACAGGAAGTTTCTTTTAACTTACCTGAGAGTTCGAACTCTTTTTTTTCGGATGAGGTAGTGAATGATTTAATAATGATATGACTATGACATTGTATAATATTGTCAGTCATTATGGTATTTCATTTTTTTCATAATTTTTATTACCGATAGTCAGAAATGAAGTTACGAAAAGCAAATGCACTTTTATTTTCCCGCGATTTAACTGCAAACTTACATTAAATTCAAACAAAAATAGTAAAGTGATTGGGAATATTTGATGATCGATAGTCTAGAAGCCAGTTCTAATTTCCTTTGATTATACCATAGAGACACTCTTTATCTGTTATAAAATATACAACTTGAAAAAATCTTCAAAATTAACTGTGAACTGGGAAAAAAAAATGAAAGAAAAATATAAATTTTGAAGTCACATTCATCTTTCATAAGTCAGAATTCAATTTTTAATTTATTTAGCATCTTAAAAACAAAGCAGAATAACAATTTAAGTTAAAAATATGAGAAAGTAAATATTAGTATATGCATATATAATTTGTCATTAAAAAATGCATGTATAAATTAAAAGATTTTGTTCACTATGAAATTAATCTTCTCGTCAAATTAATCTCAAAATTGACACTTGTGCGACAAAATTACAAAATATATTTATAATAGAAATAGCACACTGAATTAATAATCATCATCAAATCTGGGAAAGCTTCTGAAATTATGAACAAGTTTTCGGATGAAACTAAATATAAGAAGCTAATTTACCTGAATGTGGATACTTTTACTATCAATATCTTATCTGTTTTTTGATCAGCGTCTTACTGATTTCTAGATTATTAAGCATAGTTTTTTAGGTTACATAATGCAAACTTTTTAGGGAGTTGCCGATATCAATAACAGAAGCAGAAGCACTGATTGATCGAATATTAACGTGATATTTCCTCAATCAGTTTTCATCTTTCCTTTTAAATGCAATAAAAAAAAAGAGCCTAGCAGCATCTGAAAGCAACAAATTGCTATCGAAGATTTCTTCAAATGAACAGCTCTATTCTCATCTAACTTTGGTCATAAAATGAAGAAGAATGGTACTGCAATGGAGATAATGATTGCAAAAGACGTCGCCGGAGCGACGTTGCACAAATCTCGATCATCGCAACAGCAGAACTTCACTTTGCTGCCGAATAATTCTTGCTCGATGCATTTGTTCTTATTAAGCTGAAAAACGAATTTTTTAAATTGATCAAAGAAATGATTTACCTGGAAATCCCATGCAATTCCTAAATATCAAGCATTACTTGGCGCTTCATCTCGACAAACCCTTTTCAACGATCCTCGTCAACATCATTTTTTTGTCCTTAACCGAAATGTTAGTAGGATATTCTTGACTATTAGCGCGAAATGGAATAAAGAATAAATTCTCAGCGTATCAACAAGCATGAATAGTATCCCAAGTAATAGTTGTTTATTACTCGTACTAATCTTTCTGCTGTTCAGCATGACAAACATACAAATGTGAAATATAAAGATCGTAGAAGGAAAGATGGGATATTTTTTTAATTTTTACTTCTATTGGAGAAAATCAATCGATATCAATGCACTTACAATGTAAACTTTAATCAAGTAACTGCTGGCAATTTATCTTAAAAATTCTAACAGCAGGGTTCTTAAAATGCAATCAATTTGGTTGTCTTTTTTGTTTGAATTATAAAGAATGCTGAAACTGACATAACAACGTAAAGTAGAACATCCAGCCTTTTTAACTGTACTTAGTAAATTGACATCGGCCATGGCACGATAGCAGGAATCAGATTTCTTGCTACAAACTTCTTTGGTTGTGCCGACTGTCTGACCGCGAATAACGGAGAAACCCGTATAGCATTCAAGTGAACCAACAACATTCCACAACAATGACGCATGTAACAGGAAAAAAGTTAGTAATATTATCATTGCGTAGAGTACTGAAATAAATAATTGCCTGTTTTCGATAATTTTTGTAATCTAAGCTTGATTTCCATGTGATCGAGCAATACTGAAATTTTGTGCGCAGATCATAATTTTTGATCTCTTGATTTGACAAAGCAGTTTAACATATTTCGTTTACAAACTCATTAGACAATCCTTTCTTTGTTCATTTTTGTCTCAAGGAAAGAGCAGATATTTCGCGAAATTGATTAAAATGGAAAAATTCTGGGAAAAAAAGTACCAGTGAATAATTTTAGAAAAGTTTGCTCGAAAAGTTGAAAATATCTACAGCGAAATGATGGAATAAAATTAGTTGAAGAAATCGATGAAGTGAGAAAGAAGAAGTAATGAAAAAGGTGTGTCGAAGCGATTGGTGAAATAAAGACAAATGATGAAGAATGGAAGAACGAGTTGTGCTGTTTGCTTGCACCAAAAAATTTTAAGACATTTACTATATGATTAATACAAATGATGAACAAAAAAAGCATTTTTTTTTTTCATAATTTTTTCTTTTAAATGATTCATAATTTATGTTCTTTAAATGATTCATGAAAAATACTATCTATAACTGTCTATATATGGTTGAGTCTTAGAAAACTAGATAATTAAGATAGCCAGCTGCGCCATGGAGAATATTCGCAGAAATTGTCACAGACGACACAATGAAGGAATTGTTAGTCGCGATACAAGTGCCGTTGAAATGAATTGAAGGAAAAATTAAATATAATAAAAGGCAAGGAATGTAAGCTACTTAAGTTATGTCGGATAGCACATGCATATTGTGTACAAACCAGATGAATGATATTTACATAGTCATTTTGCAGTAAAACATTAATTCTTTCAGAGAAACTTACAATCATTCATACTAATACTGAATACCTCATAAAGTATTCAGTATTAGTATGAATAATTGTAAGTTTTTGTGGAATGATTCTGCAAGATTTTCGCCTTCTTTATCAACAATTAGCTATGCAACTTCTGCCGCTAAAGAAAAAGTAAATCATTTGAGTGGAGCGTGAAATTATAATTTAAGGAACATCAAATCTGTTATTACTTCAAGTTAGAATTCTGATACCTTCCGAATCAGTTCTCGTGATCTGAAAACTATCAAGTATTGATTGTTCAGAAAAAGAGGAAAAAGAGCAAAAGCTAGATAAAGCAAGAAAATGAAAAATCCAGAAAAAAAGAAAGAATCTGTTAATTCATCTGGTCTGTACCAGAATCTCTCAAATGCTCCGGACCGGAAATTTGCTAAGATTTCGAATCTGAGATAGGATCTAGAAATAGTAAGGTATTTTCTCTCTCTCGTCTCATCTCATTCTCCTATTCCTGGCACTCTTATGATCATTGCTACTTATGTAATTAAAATTATAATTTTCAAAATAAGGGAATTTTTACGGTCAATATTTTAGCTTAGTGAAGTGTTATTTAAAGAAATAAGAAGAAACCACTTTTTTTTGCTAATTGTAAAAGTCTGCGAAATTTGTAATTTATGAACTGTGAAGAGTAAAATATGAAATTTGCCATCAAATAATTATCAATAAACAGTCCATTTTTTCTTGCTCATCAACTTCTGTTCCAATCATTTTTTTTTTTCACAAAGTTTGAATACCAATTAAATTTATTAGCCATGTTTTTATATTTTCATTTGCTCCTTTTCCTTTGTACAGATATGAAATTTTTAATAATCTAATTCCTAAATTAAAAGAATACCAAAGTGACAGCTAATGAAAATGTTGAAAAGAGTTTACTGTGAGGCGAAGATCACTTATTGACACGACATGCGTGCATGTCTGCACCTGTACAGTCATCCCAAACTGTCAGCAAATCTCGATCAAAACTAATTTTCAATAAGATAATTAATGGAAATTACACCATTGCACATGCACATACATATGCAAGTGCACGCATATGCATGCATATATATACATCCAATTTGTTTCATGTTTTGGATTTGGACGAGTTATTTCAATAAATGCAAGTGTTGCACTGTAAATCACCAGAACATCGACCTTATTGTGGAAGTTGTTTGTCTGCAAATCGAACTTTACTTAACCTTTTCTACAGTATAATTCATTAACTAATCATATACTAGTTCAACTAATGATGCAGTCTGTTAATATATTTCTTCATAATAAATTTGATTAATTACTTTTTAAGACTGAAGGATATTTCTGCAGTATTTGGTCAGTGTTTCTTTATTTCAGAAAAAACAAAGCTACAGAGAAAGGTCAAAACAGGTCAAGTTTCCACACTTTTGAACATCTGTTTAATGTGTTTAACTAATTGATAATCAAGATCTATTCAGTCATTACGCAACCAGTCAACAGCAAGCAGAAAGTTGTTGCAACTACATTCAACAATTTTAATATAATATAAAATATTAGTTGCAATTGGAGTGAAATCCTTTCATATTATATCCACAACTATTAATGCTAATATTTCTAAAACAATATTATGCCGATTATTAGCATTATCTTATTTTGTCATTCAAAACGATATCATAATTTTAGCACCTTTTGAAGATCATACTTGAACAGTATAGGATCTTTGTTATCCCATGCAAGTATACAAAAATTAAAATTGCTGATGAGATGCAAGAACCTCATAAATATATTTCGAAATGCAGCACACATTTAGTATAATCTTGATTCATTTCGAAAAAACTTTAAAAACACTCGAGCAGTGTAATCAGCAGTGCAAACAACTAAGCGATCACTCATGGGATTTCTTGTCTTTCATTGTCAAGATGAGTTATGAAAGTCTAGAATACAGTATGTTGTAATCAATTGCACAAAAAATTCGCAGTACTTCGGTAAATATATTTTATTAGACAATATCCAAGTAAATTGATCACCGGGTTATTCTTTTCCTTCTCGCTCAGAAGAAGAATACTGCACGCGCATTAACAAATGAAAAACATGCACACGATTAGCAGAAGATGTGGTTTTTCAAATAAATCCTCGACTTCGTGAAGAAAATCTAAATAACTTAAAGGCTAATTAAAAAATGAAGAAAAACAAGCAATGTAATTCCGTTGGAGCATTATTGTTAATTATATTCGTTAAAAATGTTTAGCAAGAAAATAAATGTTATGGCTCATTTTGCAGATTTGACTTTTTTGAAAACATTTGTTTTAAAAAATGAGATTTTGATAAATTAACTGGTAAAAATTATCAGCTGAATCTCTTTTATTTTCACAAATGATTTCTTGAAGTGATGCTTTGATACTCAATTGGGAATATCATTATCAAAATAGTTCTCATTCCAAGCGCAACAGATGCATATCGATATTGACAGTCATTCCAAGTTTGCTGCAAACAAAAACAAAGACATTAGTAATATCAAAATAGAAACATTTTTCATTTATATATATATATATATATATATATATATATATGTTTATATCAGATTATCGAAGAGCTTAGCATTGTCATTTCATAGAAAACTTATATAGATATGGTTCATTATCCGATTAAGTGAATAACAAGAAGATGAATGAAAATAGCTAATGAAGATTGCACCATATTATCTCATCAACTGAACTGCCTGTGGATTATGTTATACCGTTTGAAATTTTTTGATATAAAATGCAACAAAAATTGCTCTCTCTCTTTCAATGTTTGGAATTCATTCCAACTTTCAGTGCCACTAATTAATTAATAAACCATACGATTATATGCAAGTAGCACCATCACCAGCTTTTTGAATTATTTGTTTTTCACAGGAGATGAAGAACAGTTCTGCGCTACAGGGGGTACAGCCAATCTCAGTACACATCGCTCAGAAAAACCGCTCGGATTCAACGATCTGCAATCTGTTCCAAAGATGACAATAGAAATATATGTTTTGACATGTCATCAAGGCAATGATGCCGCCGCTACTGATGAGATTATGATGATATCCATACTACCTTTTTGACATTACCGACGACTTCAATTTTTTCATTTCCAATTGCATAATTGTTTGAATAATTCAGTGAAATTATCTCATCCAGAAATTTGCACATCTATTTGCCTATAATTCTTGTGTTGGCTATTTCCAAATTATAAAAAACAAACTACGTTCACAAATTGTAAAATCGCTCGGCAAGTTGACTTTTAATCATTTAATTCGATAATTCAAATAATGAGGATAAAGTTTTCGCTGCTGAGACAAAAAACTTTCATATTCTTTGAAAATGGGTAATTTCCCTTTCAATAAATAGCAAATGATTATTAAAAGACTTGCTTTTAAGAAGAGCAGACGAATTTCGAAATGTTAGTGAACTCAGGAAGCTTATCAAAATTTGACAAATTTTTGACAAACTGGCAGCCCTACCAGTCGGTTTATTCTCCAGATTGCCTTCTGATTAGAAGGAATTACTGTAAACAAAATGATGCCTCCCATCCACGGCCATCAAATCTGCTAGTCTTGAAGTCAATCGTTGATACAATCTTGAAGGACATCCACATTAGATGATTGACTCTTGGGATTGTCACAAAATAAATTTCGTAAGTTCTTAAGATTTTTTGAATCTATCACCTTCCAAAAGTTTTTAAACTTAGAAATAAAAAATTCATTCTGTAGTTTGATTTATGCTCGATGAAATGCATTATATATTTCGTGTTGATGTTTTTCTAAAATGAGTGCTGTGAGAAATGTACCTTCAAGCGTTTGCAAAGAAAGAAAGAAAACTTTTGCCATGTTTACATGAATGCTGTCTCAGAAATATATGAAATCTATAGAATTATGGAGTGCGTTAAATTCCTTTCTTCATTTTCATAAATCAGTGATAATTAAATCATTGAAACGTTGTTTGAGTGCAACGGTATAAAATGATAGTGATTGTGAAGCCCGATAACAAGGACAAATAACGTTGAGTGAATGAGTTAGTGCTTGGTCGTAATTCGAAAAATATTGGAAGCGTAAAATCGAAAAACTCGACTGACTAATCTAAGCAACACTGGAAATTCATGTGACCGAGTCTTGATAACTTCATGAAGCTACTAATTGCGATAATAGTTGAAGAAATTGTTCTTGATAATGCTTTTTCATTTCCCTAAATTGTTATGAAAGATTTTTCAGCTTGAATAGCAAATATTTCAATAACATTAAACATGCCCTTGCAGCCAGCAACAATCATCGAAGAGAAGTTGACAAAGAAGAAGCTTGATGCTTCAACCTTCCATTAGAGCCCAACAAAGCACCGTTCAAGTACCGTCTTCTGGCTCTTGTTAGAAACAGATAATAAGTACTTCCGCAGTTAATATGGCCAAGTATTTAGGTTTAAGTATGCATGCAAATAATGATGGGCTCATAAATTAGACATTTATTGCCGTCTTCAGCCAGACGATCCGTTACTCTACTTTGTTTGTTTCTTTATTTGATAATTGTTTCACTTTCTGGCCATTTATGACCGATTTCTGGCATGATCTTTATGCTTTTTAGTAGTTCAACATAGATTTCATGATCAGTCCTATAAAAATGGTTGGAAGAGGGCAAGATGAATACCCTTTTCATCCTCTTTGCTAGAAATGGCTAAGAAATTGGTGGATGAGGAAGGGATGAATTGATTGGGTAGTGTTACGTAACGTTGCGTCTGGGGCCGTAGGGGTCAACACCTGCGACAACCCGCAACAACCATCTGCACACTTTTTGGCAGGGTTACTGTAACTAATATTATGGAGCAAATAATGTCAAATGTTAGCAAAAAATGATGTATGCTTTCTTTGCTCGTACTAACAACCACAATGTGGATTCTACTAACAGATTTCGGCACTGCTCATTGACTAATTGATATTGGACTTTTGGTGTAATTCAACAAAAAATTTCCATAAACGATACAAATTTTATGAATTTACTCATTTCAACAGAAAAATACAACCAAAAAAAGGCATTAATAATATATTGAAACGAATGTCTAGTAGAATTTTAATTCCATCTATTTCCAGCTTCAACCTTCAGACTTATTGTATTCTAATACAATAAAACATGCTTATGCAATTTTCCACTGCAAAAATATTGTTTAATTATCAGAAATCATGAGATGCATAGAATAAGAAACCGGATATCAGGTATAGGTTAAGGATCGTGTATGACTTATAATTGAAAATTACTCGAGTGGACAGGGCAAGAGGTATAGCAAGCATTGATATAGGTACAGGTGTTCCTCGAGATTAATATAAGATGAGTGAGAAGTATGCAGGAACAACAAGAGTTCGGGTTATTGCTGTATCATATGACGCTTTTGACGCAATCGAACCACTCATACAATTAGTTCAAGATCACGGGTCCACCTTTCAAGCCGGATTTGTAGAGTCAGCCGTTTAATCCAATGAATATTGATAAAGATCGTTTCATTTGAATTTCGCCAACTTTTTCATAATTTACATAATAGAGAAATCGCTCCGATAAGCAGATGCATTGAATAGTAGGTTTATGAGAAAATCCGCAAACGTTCGTCGACTTCTAGTCACCACGGGAAACGTTGGGCCAGATAAAATAGCAGAAATTTAATAAACATTCAAGTTATCGAAAACTATCCCTATCACCGATTTTTAGACGTAATAGTTAAAAAAATAGTTGAAATATTCAAAAAACTAATTTTCAAGGATCCTTCGAAGAGTAGTGGATGAAATCACCATCAGATGGCATAGTAATAGATAAAAATATTTTTAAACATGGTATAGATGCATTAAATATCACCAGTGATAATCTAATAGTACTGTATCTTTTTGTGCTATGCATGACCATATGTGAGATGAAAAAAAAAAAAAAAATTAATGATAAACAGCGGCAAATTCAATAACAAAACAATGCCATCGGGTTATTGGACACTTCACATCACTGTAATCAATCATTCTCGTTAACAAAATCCATGCAATCATCTTTTGGCGAATCCATCTGTTCGCTATTCATTTGCAATCCTAAAGCATGTTCAACTTGAATAATCAGAATCAGGATTTCAATCAGTACTATCCATCCAATCATCTATTATTTCTGGTCTTAAATAACTACTTTTCTTGAAGAAATTCAAGTTTTAATTTGATGAAACATATGTGTTGCGACAATCAGATGACAAAGTCTACAATGGTATTACAATCATCCCGTATTATGTTACTGACGTTCACGGAAGAGCTAATAGCTGCTTTGAAATGACTTTAAAATGAAATCAGTGATGGTCCCGACTGATAGAAGCATTGCCACCAAAACTTACTTATTTTATTTAGGCAATAAGCTGAGAATGCGTGATTTGCAAGGAAAAGTACTCTTTCACTAATAGCGTATACCTCTTTCTGACCTCTTCTCTTCTGCTTCTTAGGAAATGCATAATTCTGGATGAGGGAAAAGCAACTGTGTCTGGATAGGGGTCAACCAATAAAAAGCCTAATCCATGATGGGACGCCCCTTTACTAGCCATCCTTTAACCCATCCATTCCAGGAAACGTCAGATATGCTGAAGAAGACGAAATTCGTATGAAAGACTCTGAAGAAGGATCATATATGAAAGAAGAGAACCACTGTTTGCTTGGTTCAACAGTAGTTAGCTGGCTTTCAAAATTTGCTCTAATAATTTGATTCTTTGAAATAAAACAGCGGGACTTCTGGCCATCGGATTCTTCTAATTTTAAATTAAAACATAAAGTGATATTCCAGTTCAGAATATGATTTAATGAATTTTGAGGATCTTTTTTCATATGAATTTCCAGAAAACCATCTGGTTTTTTCAACATGCCGCTTCAGTCTTCAATGAATTGAAATTTGACTTTTAAAGTAGTAAGATTTCACTCAGAGACCTTGCATCTCTTGCATTCGAAAGATTTTACTGACAAAAGATTCTATTAAAAAAATTTCTCACGATTTTTGCACAATATTTGAGCGTTCAAATTTCAGGATCACTAATGTCGAACTGGCCGTCATCAACAACGACATATCCTACAATCTTGAATGAATGGTGTTTCTCTCCAAGGTTCCATCCAGCTTCAACCGTGAAACAAGAATTCAGAAATCAAGTCTCTATTTCTCCTCCTAATATGATTTTCACAAATAATGCCGAATCCGGATCGAAATTACTCACTTCTTGTTTACTATCGCATTTAGCAGTGCCTGAATTCTCAAGACCACCTCTCGAGCTGCCTAAAAGTACCTTTACAAAATGCACTAATACCAATGCATGCAGTGAGTTATAAAATTTATTTTATAAGGAATAGTATCTGCAAGAAACATCTTCCATGCTATCACAGATGAACTAAAATCTAAAATTAGCAAAATTTTCAGGAAGTTGCTGCCAATTCTTTTTATTTTATATTTAACATTTATCTCATTCACAGATTTTTTCATTATTTTATATCGTATATGATTTCAGAACCATTTCATTCATTTAGTTAATTATTGGTTCTAAATTTTCATATTTAACATCTGTTTGTTGTTTGCTCACATATTCAGTAATTTATCCATAAATCATGCAAATATATAACAAGACAAAATTTCTTGAATTTTAATTTAAACTGTTGTTTTATACATATATGAAGACTGAGAAGTAACTTGGATTAAATAACCAAATAAACAATTAATATAATAAATTTTGAGCAAAAATTTCTCTAGAATTTCTTTTACTTACGGTAATATTATTTTCAGATTTGGTACCACATTTAAATATGTATTTACGAAATGAACTTGATAGGACACTAATAGACAGTCAATCATTATCTTTGCCAAATACTTCAAGTAATGAAAAAGGCTTATCAAAAAAGGTATTTGAATTAATAAGTAATGATTGTTCCGTTTCAATTGCACATTGTTTTAGGAAGAAGAAAGGAAAAATAATTGTGAATATTATTTCAATCATCGATAAATTTAAATAAACTGAATAGTTTAACAAATCCATTCCATGAAGTCTTCTATAAAATGCTCCCATCATTCAAATCTGAGGAAACAATGATGTGAATAAGTGAACAGGTCCAATATCGAAATTGTTGTAAAAGATTTTGTATGATAATCTCCAGAATCTTTTAACGAGCTTTAAGTCCTAACAGACAGACTGTAGCGAATAAAAATTCTGACAATATCGCTACAATTTTTAATACTTTGCGAATTTCAGTTTTAAAAAGCCAAAGTTCTTTTATATGTCAAATAATAATCCTTGATCTCTCAATTATATCTTAAATCGGAAATAATCATTATATCACCATAATTTTGCTTCTAAATTTTCTCAAAAAAAAAGAGATTTTATTGAAATTAAAAAAAAAAAAAAAAAAAAAAGAAAGTAAAATGATATGAGTGATACAAATCATTTCCAGATTCTCCAGTCCAAATAATTGAGATCTTTTCATAAAAGCGAGCGTCCGATACATGCAACACCAATTATGTTTCCCATGACACCAGGAAGGAAGGAAATTCACCTTAAGAATTGAGCTATTCAACTGCCACTATTTGAATCTGAAATACCTCTCCTCTCAACCGTTTAATCGTCAAATCTTACGCGAAATTTGTTTAAATCTAAACCAAATAGGTTTCAGCGATATCTCTTATCGTTGTCTATTGTATTTAATAAAATTAGTTTCAATTACCGATGTCACAATAATGAGCGATTAGATGTGACAAAATTATTCAACAATTCGCCCCCTGACCTTCTGAATGTCTCTCTCCGAGTGTTAATGTAAGACTTTCTACGGCTTATAATTTTTCAAAATCGGAAAATACAATACAATGAATGAGTGGACAGTCCTGGTAATGTCACTTTCATTACCTGATTTCTAAATTAAAATTAGAATTTAAAAATGAGTTGTTAACTTATTGATGGGCTTAGATGATCTTACATTAATTTAGTAATATTTGGATGCTATGGTAACAAATTTCATCTGAACAAATAAATGAAATGTTACTTTCAAATTATTTTAAATATATCAATTAGATGTATTACAGCCTATATTTCTCTACTAATTCATTTTAAAATATTTAAAGTTGCTAATTTTCTATAAAAATCTTAAACTTGGTGAGTCAAAAATAAAATATGTCTTATTTCATCTAAGGTATCAGTCATTTTCAAATTATAATTTATATCTGTATGTTTTATTAGATTGATTTATTACATGAAATATAAAAAGGACGAGTTATTTATTTTATAGATTTAACAAAGTATGTTTATTTTCTTCAAAATTCTAGAATAATTTAAGTTATGGACAGGATTGTGCAACCATAATTCTTGCGTACTTCAGGCGCAAAATTGTAAAATCGATGCATTTTCAATAGAAAGTTTATTGAGTAAAACGAATTCATCCAGAACTACCATGAATATGAGATTACCAGTAAACAGTTTTCCCGAGGTAGGCAAATATTTCTGTAGAATTCTGGATTTCAATTTTTCAACTCATCTTGGGAAAATATCTTATTTATTTCAATTCTTTTTAAAAGGAACTTTCTACTTCAAATATTCAAATCTGCGAAAGAGGTACGACAAGGTATACGTTAGATGCTTTGCAATCGACAGATGGACGATCGAAACGTAAGAAAGAATTGAACACTGATAAAGAGGTTCATTTTATAGATTATAATTTAATGTATATAAGATTTAAATCTTATCACTTGCTTCTTTCAAACGAATTCATCGAACTTCACAAAACAAGGTTCAAATTGTAACAAACCTGTGTTAACACACTTGCGATCGGAAGGCTTGCTGAATATTCGCCTTTAAATCAATGGTTGAAGGATTTTTTCCAAGCAATTTCCATTCATACTATGATATTTTGCGATAATATCACCAAAAGAGGCAGCTTTAGATCTCAGCCATTGGTCTACCAGGTAGGCTAATCTGTAATCAGTGTGGTAAATCATACGCGACAACTTCGAATTTATCGCGACATAAACAAACACATCGACCTTTGGATAGTCCTTATGCGAAACAATGCCCAAATTGTGATCGAGTTTATGTTAGCATGCCTGCGCTTAGGTATGCAGTATTGATCTTTTTTTTGTTCTATGGATTGTCAGTTTCAGATTTTCTTTGAATATGAAATTTATAAAAAACAGAATAACGAAATTTCACTTCAAGCTCTCCCAAAATTTTCGCAATCTTCTAGAATGCAATGAAAATTTGCAGCATGCACATGTTGACCCATAAAGCAGCACATAAATGCACGCAGTGCAGTAAAACATTCTCACGACCATGGCTTCTGCAAGGTCATATGCGTGCTCATACCGGTCAAAAACCATACGGTTGCGCACATTGCGGGAAAGCTTTCGCTGATCGTAGCAATCTTCGCGCTCACATGCATACTCATTCCGGTAAAGTTTTTTTTTTTAACTTTGATAATTGATTTGACACAGTTGAAACCAATTCAATATATTTCTCAAGTCTTTTAAAGCCAAAATTCTCCATTTCTTTGGCCAAGGCAAACGAGGACAGACATTATGATAAATTGCCAAAGGATGCTGCAAACAATGCAATCTTAGTAAAGCCTAAGGAAGTGGGATTAAATGAGCTACAAGTTAACGATGCAATGCACATTTTTGCCTGAATTTATTAAACATATGAGCTAATAAATTATCATATGCTTCATTGTGCAAGCAACAGGGATTACTGCTCGTGTTATTGTCATCCCACGAATTATTCGGCTTTTTGAGTTGGAATGAATATTTCTTCTGACAAAAATTAAAATAATCCTTGAAATTACTGAAATAGAACTTTCTGTTCTATTCTATGTTGCTTCATTCTAATATAATTCCATCTTTTCTCTCTTGCTACATTTCATTCAGTACCCTTGTTACTAATCTATGAGATTCGAAATCTTGAATTCAGAAATTCTATTAAAAAATAGAAAAATGCTAAAATCTCTGTCTTGATGACTTCATCAGTGTCTCCTTCATTAATTTGTTATTAATGATTTCTTCGCCTTTAGAATTTAAATTTTCACGTTGTTGCAGGCATCAAAAAATATGAATGTCACGGTTGTGGTAAATTATTTGCACTGAAAAGTTACTTGAACAAACATATTGAATTGGTATGTCCTATACAACGTGCGCAACGCAATCAACATGTAACATCGTCACAAACTTCGTTAATGACGACATGGGAATCAAAATCGGGAATTAACACAACATGAAAATAATAATTACCAAAGCATGTGGATTTTCTACTTCTTGGTGCTTACGGTGATCGAAATGATAGTACTAGTTTTATTTAATATGAATAATATTGTTAGCTGAAGTGTACACACAGTGCAACAGTAATAAATTACGTGAAAATTTTCCGAGAAATGAATGAATTCGCTTGAGATTTAGAAAAATTCAAATGTCAACAGTAAACAAAAAGTGGAGGTAAACAAAGGATCATGGCATTCAAGGAATTTCATGCAAAAGTCTGTTTTTGCAAACTGAATTGATAAATGAAAATTTATGAGAATTCTAATAAACAGCTTTGATTGGATCATAATTCATTCTTCTTCCGATTTTCACATTTCATTATAAGGAGAGATCTAATGAAATAGAAATTAATACGAAATGTCTTCAAATTTCAAATGACAATTCTGTCTAGAATTTCTGATCATAAATCACATTTCGTCATGCAGTCCTTGTTAATGTAATATTTGTTTTCCTTGTGGTATTTATAAACAATTTTGAAATAGTAAATAATTCTCACGGATGTGCCACTTATCATACTTTCATCAATTTAACTTAATGCTTCTTAAATAATCATAGTGAATTTGGCATTTTTTGATAACATTTCTAAATAACCCGAACAATATGGTATTTTAAATAACTTTATGGTATTTAACTTTATGTTTATGGTATTTTAAATAACTTTCTACATAGCAGTTATTTAGAGCTCATAAAAACACGGACAAAATGTGAACTTATCAGAAAGCATGCTATAAAGGACTCATTAGAAAAAATTCAGTTTTTTTTTTGTAATTTCGAGTTTCCTAATTCCCAAGTTTGAAAGCATCTTTTAATTTTAAACTCTAGAACAATAATGAATAAATAAAAAATATATTTATACTTTGAAAATTTTGACCAGTCTGCATGAAAGGGCATCTTTGCTTTGAAATTTAGATTTGTCCCCATTATTTAACATTTTGAATAAAGCGGAAATTCTTGAAGTATATTTCGATTTGTTTCTAATGGAAAATACATTTCCGCATTTTCGAGAAATTTCAAAATTTCTGCTTTCAGGATTCATCCACTGAAAATAAGTTGAATAAAATTATTATGTTGCATAATTTATCGCTTGTGAGCTCCAGTTGTTAGAAGTAAAGATTCATAATAAAACTGTTAAACAATTCACAGCATTAGACCAATCAACGGATTTCAAAATTAATCAAATTTCATTGTACCACATTCCCTAATATTTTTTAGAAGTAAATTCATTAAAAAAAAATTGAGCGGTTGCTGATCTATTTTATTATTAATATATGATGGCTATGATTGATCGTATTTAAGATCATACTAAAACTTAGCATCGAAAGAGAATGATGCAATACAGGATATATTGAATCCTAATGCTTGTTCCCGAGTTTTATGGCATTTCCAAATGATTGCATGTTGGATAATCTCTGCAAATAGGCCTGTAATTCCAATCATTTGTCCATTTGTAGCCAGGCTGCTAGTAATCGCTGATTTCAATCTGATTTTACTTGAAAATACGTATTTTGTCAACTAGCTGGAATCTTTCAGATTAAGTGCGAACAATCAAATCAATATAATTGCTAAAACAACTGCTGTTTTCGTCCGTTCTAACGAAATTTACAATAAACGCGAATGGGTATTTCAATTTCTTTCAGGAAAATTAAGAAAAGTTTGATCATAATTGAATATTGATAAGAATTATAATATCTCTCATTGATTGCATTACAGGATATGTTGATATCTATTAGCTCTATGTGAACATTTTTCTTAATTTTTTCTATTGACACGATCGATTAACTTATCCCCAATTGTTATTGTTTTATTGTATATAATAAAAGAGGTTGACACATTTTTCGCTACCTCAAATCCATAAAGCTCTTCAACTACTTGGTTAAATTTTTTTTTTTTTTTGAAGTTTTTAGCATGAAAAAAAGAATTAAACTTCTCTATAAGTTCATTTATAGCAGTTATTTAAGTAATAGCGATTAATGAGATTGCAGGATTTAAATCAACAGAACTTAAAATTGTTTGATTAACTGATCTTCTTCAAAAAAAAAAAAAAGTAGAAAGAAAAAAGTATGAATTGATTTTAACTTTCATTGAGACCCAGCAATATTGGTTCAAAAAAAATTGCAAATTGATAAGGATACGGCAAAAAAGTTGTAATGTTAAAAAGTTACAATAATTCAACAGGGAAAACATGGATCTATTTATGAAGTGAAATAAATGGTGATTGAATGTGAATAGCTTATACTTGGCACAAGCTCCTTGTATTGTATGCAGTTCTGGTTTGAATCTCAAAACGATAAAAAGGAAGATTTGATTATCCTAAGATGGAAATATGAAACCAAATTGGCCTCTTTGAAAGGACTCCATCACTTATGAATTTTAGAGGCAGACTAATGTTTTGTAAATGAAAAATATAATATAAAATAATATAATCATATCAGAGGTATTTGTTATTGCATGCTTTCTCTCCTTGCAGCCACTTCTTGATTTTTTTTTTTTTTTTTTTTTTTGATAAACGTGCATGATTTGGTGCAAAATTATCCATCAAATCATGCAATTTATCAATTAACAATTCATACAAATCATCTAATTTGGTGTCGTATCTTTCTGATATATTGTGTATGCCCGCTTGTTAATTCATCGAAGAAAACGATAAACAAAGAGCACATTTCTCACAGCACCACCACTTGGAGCACGCATTCAATGTCTACGCTTCAATCAAGCAATCGAGAAGTCATACTCATCGAAAGTCTGAGAATAGATTGGAAACGTTTCTTGTCTTTCCTCTTTGCTTATCCATTCGAAAATATTTGGTTTTTAGACTTCTTTATTATTTATCGAGATCGAGTGATGAGATTCAAATCTTAGTCTTCCAAAATATTGACGGGAAAAAATGAAAAAGGACATGGAAAAGTGATGTAGAAGGAAGTGTGTTAATAATGTGCTTTTTTAATAACAATCAATGTAATTTTTTACCAGTAATACTGTCATCATAATATATGCCAGAAATGAAATCGGACAATATGAAAGTAGTGACAGTTGCTTGAATGGCTGATACCATAATCAGGAAGAGAAATTGTAATCAATTCGAGTTGATTCCAGAATCAGAAATCAATGGAAAGAACTTGACTAAATTTTGTTATTCTTTTTAGCAATGTTCATAAAATCGATCGTATTCAAAATGATGAAAAAAAAAAAGTGATAATCTAGGAATTGTTCCTATATTGAAGAAAGAATGATTTTTTAGTGAAAGGAATAGCACTACAATCCTATTTTGATCGCTTTTAAGAATTATATCACATTTATATGAACACTGAAAATGAAGTAAGAGCGGAACTCCAAACAATACCATAAAAAAGATCATGGGAGAAAATTCACTCACCGATATACAACTTTTCTTTGAATAATAAATAATTTTTATGTGAAATGACTCATTAATAATTTTTATCGAGTTTTACTTCGAATTTATTTTTATCATTTCCAGCATTACATTAGTATGCATTAAGAATTCACAAAAAGTTATTGCCATGAACCAAAAACAAAAAAAGAAGTGCAAAAAAAATGCACTTTTGCATTTATTAATTATGTAATCAATTTTTCAATTTTTTGTTAAAATTTTTCAAATCTTCACAGCATGCAGCATCCATCACATAGTACTTCAGCTATGAATGATCAACAGATAAATATATCATCAAGCACTATGAATATACAAAATTAAGGTGAGAGGATCGTTATGATCATCTTGCTATCGGATCAAGTCAAATCATTGTAATTTGTGTCTTAACTTTCCATTGCAGCATAACTGCCCAGAAATAATTAGAGTGAAACGTGTCTAAAATGATCTGTTCGGTTGATTCATTAAACGAGATCAATATTATGAAGATCAATACCCTGATCAATATTATGAAGATCAATATAGATGCAAAGATCAATCAATGTTCAAAAAAGTACTGAATTTGAAACACTTTTTTCAAAATAAAATGAAATTTTGAGGCAAAAATGTTTCGATTGTGGGAAAATTTCATTGCCGTCAAAAATTCATATTCATAGGAAACAATGAATAAGAACGTGACCACCTGAGAATACATGAAGCTTTGAATAAAATATTAATTAACAATATCTAGAATGTACTTAATTATTAGCAATGAAGCTTCGGAAAATTTTAGGAGTATTTGTACGGATATTCTATTGCAAATAACTTCTTTTATTTACCTCAATTTCATCTTTTTTTTTCTCTCTAATTCGAACGCATTTTTTTCTTCAAATAAATATTGGAATAGTAAGCTTCTAAATTTCTAATTGTTCCAAATTACAAAAAGCACTGATTTTCTGATTATATTATGAGAATGACTGTTTTCATTTCAGTCGTTCTAAATTTCTTTTTAATGGGACATGAATTGGTAGAGAAGTGACGTATTTCATTCACCTTGCAGATTAATAACTATCTTAATGGTAATTCTAATAGCAAACTTGTTCTGCATTTTCCTCTTTATTCTTCTTCAAACTTATTAACTACAAGAAAGAACAGCAGGGAATTTTTTCTACTTCTTAGAAGCATTCGGAAAATTTCAAATAAAATTTGGTCTTATATCTGAAATATGAAATTATGCATTTTAAGATGTATTCTCTAATTTGACCAAAATAGGAATTTAAAAAATAATGGAAAGAGATTTCAGTTTACTTATCAATTGATTATCTCAAAATATGTGCGACACAAAGTATATTCAGATCTACTAAAAAAGTAGCAGACAAGAGTTAGATTCAGCAACAATTTAGTGGTAAAAAGTGGAAAAAGCAAATTTCGTAACTTCAAGATTATTTAGAGATGTCAATAATTTATAATGATGAAAGTAACAGGGGAAATAATGTTACCCAGGTAAAAATGAAGAGATTCATTTCAATTATTTAATTACCATCTGATTAAATTGATCAAATTTTATTTGAGAATTCATTAATGCTTTCAACAGAAGAAAGGCTTTTGAATTAGTCTCTTGCAATTAATATTACTATTTAGTTTGAAAAAGAACGAAGACAATGACATGACAAGACAAGAGACACAGTACACAAAATTATCCGGAAACAGAAGAAAATTTTTTTTCAAATAAAACTTTTTTCTGAGTGCTATTGATAATTAACCAAAATTTAATAAAAAATCAAGGTTGACTTTTACTCATATTCCATTTCTGTAGTCATCCAAGAGTAAAAAACAGAAATGATCGAAAAATCTACGTAGTCGATAGCAAAGGACAGATTTTTTTTTTCGACTTTTATATGGATAGTTTTTTTCTGCAAAAATTATGATCTAACTTATAACACATTACTTTCTTTCAGGCTACCATCATGACGCCTTTCCAGAAGTTTAATATAGGAAATTGTATTTTTTTTTTTTCACAGTCTTCTATTCATTTTTTTTTCACAATCTATTTTTTATTATTATAATCCATTTTTCGGCGTACTGAAGTAATTTTTACTTTCTGAAATCAAATTTATTCAAACTTGGAATACACGAACATTGTCTCAAACATAAACATAAATTGAAGTTCATATCTCTTTTCAATTTTATATGCCTGAGCTCATGACTAATCTGAAATTGATCAAAATCTGAAAACAGATGAAAAAAAATTTTCGAAACATCATAATCAGCATACAGATCTTTTAATTAAAGGTAAATCGTAGAATCACTTCATGCTACGGTTGCAAAAAAGATGGTTTCGGAAGAGGCTTTAAATCTGCAAGCTGTGGCGACAGTTTTTCTTGGTTTTTCCGTTGCTGCACTGCAGCCATTATTGGCTGCACTAAATCATATCAAATTCATACATCGTTGATTTCTTCCGAGAATAATTCATGGAGATTTCGCCAAAATGTACCATATTTATCAAACATATCAGATCGATCTTTTTCATAGCTTGCAAAAATCAATGATAAAATAAATATGTAAATGCATTGGAGGATTAATGCTTTTGAGATGATTATCTCTAATTCACCTTTAACAAAAATCAAATGAGCTTATCAGTCAGAGTTAGCAAATAATTGGAACAAGATATCATAGGCAAGTTCTTCCTTCTTATTTCATTCTAGAATTTGATATAAAAAAAAGTACCCGGGCAATCAGATAATAAGTAGAAAGATAAACAAATAGATGGCGCTTGAGCGGAAGACTTATACTTAACGTTTGGTTCATCCCACAGCGCCAGTTCTGCTTACCAAAAATGGCCAACTTGGAGCACATATTCAATGTTTACGTGTCATTCAAGCAAGCAACACGTCATACTCATTGAAAGTTTGAGAATAGGTTGAAGACGTTTCGTCCCACAATTCCTCTAATCATTCGCTGCTTTACCGAATATAACAGCTTCATTACTCCAGCTATCCGAAGAAAAATTTCAGAAGAAACCAGCTACTGGACTGTTCGATTAGTCTTTCGTCTCTGTACTCCATATAGCTATGTCCATTCGCGCATTATAAGTTTTGATTTTTTTGATATTATTCTGTGCAACATTGCTTTCATACACACCGTTATTTTAGAAACAAAAATTTATTTGTCCAAAGAGAGAAGATTTGTTAGAAGCAATGGGAGAATATGACCTCGCGTCCAGCGTCGAAAATGATTAAGCATATTTATAATTCTATGGATAAAGTTTTCAACTTTCTAGTGTTCGAAATATTAGCTCCCTTCCGAATCAACAGATACTGTGAATCTACAACCAAAAGATTCTGACAAACTTTGATATTACTTTCTTTGAAGTGTATAGTTTATTTTATAGATGGGAATAGGAATTCAACGTGACGAATTTATTGCAAAGATATTCATTGAAACTAATTCAACTAATTTCCGAATCAGGTAATTTTTTGCCGAACGAAGAAACTCAAACAACAAAAAAATAATCCTTGAAAGAGCTAACAAGATAATTAAGATGTCCTACCCTCTTCAGTTATTGGTCTTGTCCGGTTGATCCGAAAGTTTCAATGGCAATCATAAAACTTTTTTGGTAGTTGGGAAGAAATATCTTTAATAATGACTGAAAACTAATGAAAAATGTATGTTTCCAAAACAATTTGTTTCCATCAAGTTTCTGGTTAATTCTGTGCATAGTATTTATGCGCCAAAAATATCATATCGCCATAGAAAGTTTTAAGAAATGTGAATAAAGGAAAAGTAGCATTGATCGATCTAATTTCTACAAATATTTACAGCATGATGATTTTGAGCACTTTCTCTACTATTTATCACTAACCAATGCTTTTAGACATAAGCAGAACTGATAATTATCATTTAGTTGCAGTCCTCTTACTCATAGCTACTATTTCGATTAGTGATTGCTTGATCAAACTCTAAAATACATTTCATGATTTCAAGGGTGATCTTCTGATTTTTTTATAACATGCTGTTAATTATTCAGAAAATCGTCGAAACTCATAAATCATGTATAGTACTTTCTAAATTATGCATAACACTAATTTAGACAATTTCCGATGCCTGACTGATGTCTTATTCTGAGAAATACATCAGTGAAGATCAAACCTGTTCAGATATTAACTTGTACGCAGATAAATAAAATTATACTGCTTTGTTTCTTTATTCACGCATGATGCAAATGACAAATGAAATATTATTTCTGTCCGTTTATCATTAATATTTTCTTTGCATAAGTAAGGCTATTGAATATAATAATATAATAATCCATGATTTAATCTGACTCAGTAATGATATGAGTTTTCAAGAAAATATAATTTTAAATTGAAAAAAATGAATTAAAATTTCATAGATGAAAATATTTAACACAAACTGTGAATCATTACAACATGCCACCTATAGCAATCAGTTAACTTTGCAAAATGATGGTAACTTCAAGCGAAAAAGTGAAGGATTTTCACTGTCATCCTGATCTTTCAATCTGCGATCCTGATCATCCAATTTATCTGTAATAGTATTGTCTGGTGTTGATGATTGCGGTGACGGCTCCGAACCAAAGATTGGTGTACGATTCCACATGCTCTTTATCGATCCGAAAAAGGTTTTAAAAAGCTGAAAATGAATTTATCGATCATTATTGGTTTATTTGATGATATACTGATAAAATTTCATGAGAATGATCTTTCTGGAATGAGCATCAAATGAGATATAGAAGATACAAATTACGAGTTTTCTATTAATCAAATCTTGATTTATTAAGATTGTGTGGAACAAATTCTGATAATTTGATAGTCAAAATTTAACAAATTCTTTAAATAAAGGCTAATGAAGAGGCTATGAGACAAATGGCTGTGCAATTCTTAAAAATATTTAGGGGCAACTTTCATTTGCCCTTCCCATTTCTTATGATAAATAATGTAAGTCAAATCGATAGATTTTACCTCTTCGATTTTCTGGTGCAGTTGCTGGAACCATCCGTGTGTTTGGGCACTGTAGGCTTCTAATTCCTGCTTCTGTTCCTCCGTTAAATTGCCAATCACTTGACCATTGACCGAAACGATACCATTCTGCAAAAGTAAAATTTATTATTTTGCGCATTATCTGTTCTTATTTATTTAAAAATCAAGATACATTTCGATTGAGTGTGATAGCGAAGCAAGTTAGAAGAACAATAGTAGGCTATATGAAAAATGTTTTACCAAAGTAGCCATGGACTTGATATAATTTGACATATCGCGAATGTCTCTTATCTTAATACCTTGACATTATTCCTTATCAGAATTGTGAATGATCATTTTCATCTCATAATGATAACAATTACTATTTGACCTTTTAAGAGACATTCCTTGGCTCCGTATCGTAGTGCTAGTTAATACAGGGTAAATATGCAACTTTGTTTCTGCGACATTAAAATTCCATTGCAAGAAGGATGCTTTTAATTTGCTCACATAATTTACAGAGATATTATATGATTTAAGATCTATTTGAAGACTTCTCGGAAAATATGCAAATTTTTCTAGTCATACCTCAATCTTACAAATGGTATCATTAATTCGGATGATGGTTATAGAATATGTCGATTCGGATGCAGGCATTGCTTCGACA
Organism: Onchocerca lupi; assembly: GCA_028564675.1. NCBI lineage: Eukaryota > Metazoa > Nematoda > Chromadorea > Rhabditida > Onchocercidae > Onchocerca > Onchocerca lupi. The sequence goes on from JAOVVO010000046.1 coordinate 107,787, forward strand.
ATGACAACAGCACTGACGAAAAGCCTAAAAGTGATATGTAGTAGGGGAGAGAAATGCAATAACTAATAATTCAAGGGATAATTCTTATAAATAACTAATCTAATCAATTAATTGATAAAAAAAAAAAAGAAAGAAATGCACTTACAAGGCGTAAAATGTTGATGACAAGATCATGTTAACGCTGTAATTGAGGAATCTTTATTGTTAATAAGCAAATTACATTTTTTTTGCAAAAAATTATGTTTGACTTAGAATTACAATCTATTGTGCAGTTTTTAAACTGAGAGGTAAAAATAACCAGTACATAAGATAACATGTAAGAAAGTTATTCCATACTTATATATTATCACTTAAATATTAATAATAAATAGCACATGATTATATACAATCAAATAAACAAAACTGCCTTAAATTTTAACATCCATTTTGAGCAATGATAATTTTTTATTTAACGTCATCACAACTGTCACCACAGCATGACATTTGCAATAACCGATTACAGACCAGGTGAAAAAACATGATGAGAATTGTTTGATAATCTTCAATCACGCAATCACTTTTCATCTCTAATGGTCACAGAATAATACTGGTAAACAAAAAACCTTTTCTTGTCAGAAAATAAGAAGCAATTGTTTTTGTTTTATTATTTTGTTATGTTTCTTGATTATAGTTTATAATAGTTTTTTAAAATTTTTTTAGGTTGGATGATTTTTTTCAATGTCCCTTTCAGCATTACTTTCTTTAAAGATTGCATCGTTGTTTGGATATGTCTTTTTGTTAATTTTTATTATCTTTTTTTGTTGTTGATTATCTCCTTGATGTCTTCCGATGTTTGATTGAGAAGTATTTTTATTTATTTTTTGTTAATAGGCATTGCTTTTACGATTTTATGTTTCAATTTGAGGTTAATGGTTTAAACTTTAGAAAAGACCGCTTTCATGCATATTTTTCTCCAACTGGTATGTTTGAGAAAATATATATAAAAAGTATTTCAGTATCTTGTGTGCTGGGGATCTAAAATATCCATTCTCGAAAAAAAGTTTCACTTCTTCTACGCTCTTCTTACACTATTTCATTTATATATATATATAACCCAATCTTTTTATTGATAATTGAAGATGTGCAAAGCTGCTAAACATCAAAAAGCAATTATAAAGTTTTCGTGAATGCTTTTTTAAGTGGATTAGTTGTTGGCTATCATTTTGTTAACAAATTTAATAAGATAGATCAAAAATATTAGAAGCTCATTGAAATTTGCTCATAAGATTTATTTGGGAGATTTTAATTTCAATAACTTTTTCGAAAAATTACTTTAAGATTAGGTAGTAGCAACTGGAAATAAATCATACTAACAAATTAACGAATATAATTTCCTATAATAAGTATGAATTTATGTGAGAAAGAAAACAAAAAGAAAATGCACTGCAAGAAAGAGAAAAAAGTGCAACATCGGTTGTTCGGTGAATGAAAAGAATGATACATATGAAATGAAACTTGTTGCTTTCTGGATAGATAAAGTTTGAATCACAACGATGATTCAGTCTTCAATACATGAAATTCATAAATCTCGATAAAAAATTATAAGTAACTGTTGCAGGAATTAAAATAAAAGTGAGAAAAAATATTGGAACAGTTCCACAAACTGTCCACTTCATTTGCCATCCCGAGTGATGGAATCGTCAGCATATAAAAAAACCTGTTACAAAAAAAAAAAGGAAAAAGATATGACAATTCGTCTAAATCTCTTTTTTTTTTTTCAGTAAATTGCCCAATATATAACCATTCTCGATCAGTAAAATTGCTCAGAAATAATTCAAAATATTCCTCGTCGAAAGTCATTTACAATAAACAGTTAATGCAAAAATTTAAAAGCATTATTGGAAGCAATGAAAATGCAGAGGAAATTAATGATATTTGAAGAAGAAATTAATGACATTCAAATATAAATGGAAAACTTTCAAAAACCATGCCAGAAATTCCCAAAATTTGAAAACAGAAATGATAGAATTTAGAATTCAATAGAGCTCTATTATTTTTTCAATATTTTAAACGATCCTTTCTTCAAATTTTTCTTAAAAGCACTTTTCGGAAAAATCACTCATTATACAATTTTTTCATAAGTCTCATAAAGAAAAAATCAAAGAACTGAAAAAAAGCAAAGCATAGTTAAATTAAGATAATGATTGCGTTGTCAGAAATAATTTCGATAAAATTCAAAAAAAGAAAAAAAAACAGTTTCTGCTTGAAATGACGTAATTACAGGAAAAGAAGGAAAGTCAACAATTATTTTTGATTAAATATGAAGATATGAAATTTTTCAAACGATCCAATCCAGCTGACGATGAAATCTGAGATTCATTAATGAAAGTGATGAATCACAATAACCCTTAATCATTATCTCTTATCAAACTCATCAATCTATGGGCAGGCAGTAGTGTTATTAATGATTGGGCGGAAGAATATTACTAAAAAGTCATATCACAAAGTCAGAGCAAAATAGATTCTCGGAGTTTCTCGAAGTTTCTCTTCATTAAAAATATAATTTAGGAGCAATTATGAAATATTTCATCATGCAATTATCAAATTTGGCAACTATATTTGTTATGAAATCCAATCAAAATAAAATTTTCTTTAATTTCGTTCTAAAAACAGCAATTGCTGCAAAATGATGATTAATATAAAAAACATTATCGTATCAACAGTACTCTTTCTATATCTCCCTCTTGATAATTTTAGTGATTTTCAGCGGATGATTCATAAAGTTGAGATTAGGCGAGAATGAATGTATTACAGTACCTCGACATTTGTTCTTTAAAAAGAAAACTAATCTTTGCTTCAACAACAGACGTATCAGCAGATAACGCTGGAAGAATTTGGATCTCAAATAAGACAGTACCATCCTTTTCAAGGTGAAAATATGTTCTCGGAAGAGATGAGTGACAGTTGAAAAGCGAAAATTTTGATTTCATCATTTCATAATAGAAGCAATAACTTGAGTGCAATATGCCATGTAACAAACATGTGGAAACGGTAATTCAAAGCAGGAAATCATTTAATTGATACAGCAATTGTCGAAAGGTAATTTGTGGATTTTGTTTTGCATTGAACTATGAGTAAACCAAAATACATCGAGGAATTAATAACAATATCATAAAAACAGAAGTGGAAAATACATGAAGAAAGAGAACAGTACTGGAGAATGTTCTGCTACTTAAAAGAAGATTGATCAATGATAAACTTTATGCGAACCTTTGCTCATTCGAAATGAATGGCTTATATTTACAATTTTATGAATAATTATAGGCAAAAATGAATCGTACAATGAACTGATATTTACCTGCAGATTTATGTGCTTCGAAAATTATTTATAGCTGTTCTCCTATTATTAAAAGAGTACACTGAAATGCAGAGGAAGTTGACTTCAACCTATAATGTTCGTACATTATATACTAGGACATCAAGAATATTTAATGATTAGTTCGGGAAGAAAGGGTATTGTAGCAACAAGTACGAAAAAAGAAATAGGATTCATAAAATACATATAATATAGAAGTCTGAAAATAGCATCTGTATTGCATAGAGCGACATCTAGAGTCTTAATGGAAGCAAGATGTCAATAATAAGGGTGTAGTATTATCTTGCGCAAAATTAAGTAAAGATTTCAAAAAAGCGGATTTATATATTGTGTTCCTTTCACTGGGCGAAAAAGATCACATTACTAATGCTATTATTAATATTTAGGTAATGACGGGGGAGTACCTTCATGCTGATGATATTTTAGTTTCTGCAATTAGAACGTATAAAAGAAACTGGAAAAAGATGGAATGTAACTATATGAAGTAGAAGATGACAATTATCAATCGGTGTTTCGAACAAAAGGGTTTTGATAACGCAATTTTTGATAATCCAAAAAGAAAGGGCACGTGTTACATGGAAAGGATCTGGTTTAAATATTTAAAATACATAGGAAAAATTTTACATCTTATATATTTCCATACCTCACTTTCAGTATAATGAACTACTTAAGCTTTAAAAGAATATCCTGAAAAACTTTTCTATGTAATTTAATTCCTATACGTATTATACACTCAAACCCTCCTACATCATGATCTTTAGGGCTTTTATTCTTACCATTTCTGATACCAGTTTTAATATCTAAGGTGTACAAGGGATAAATAATACAACTTTAGAAAGATACAACACACTACCGAAAATATGGACAGCATCAGTTAATTCTGATATGTTAAATATTTAACAAAACTTCAGAGATAATCTTTCAAACTTCAGCATTTATAAAAACAGAATATTTGAATAACCAACTCCAGAGTTTTAACGATCAAAAATCTTAATGAGTGTCCGTTAAACAATCACTTAATTTGATGTTAGGAGAATTCGAAACAAAAACTTTTCCTAACAAGGAAGAGAATAAAGCAATCTGAATGCTCAAAGCTTTGTCAACAAAAATACAAGAAAAAAGAAGTATTTTTTTTACTTCTGTAAAAAAAAAAAGGAAGAAATATTATTTTAGAGGAAATCAAACTTTGACAGATATTGCCGTTTTACAGGGCATGCTCTTTTATTTGAATAGGAGGAGTGCTTTACTTATGCAAGCAAAATTGAGCAAGGATCAACTTGTCAAAACAATAGTGAAAAGCCTTTATTGAATTACGAACTATTTTCAGCTTTTTGAAGGGAAGAAAATTTAATTTTCATAAAGTAACAAGTTGAAATATCAGACAAGTTATTGATTGCATATTTAGTCAGATGCACAGGTAAAATTATGATATGGGAGCAAAGAGCAACAGGTTGAATGGGGAAGAGGGAAGGGGTGGAGAATGTCGATTATTTTGCAATACATTTCACAGCAAAGGGGAATATTTCTTGTGTTTTTGTTCACTTATCTGTCAAGAGACTATTGCGTTTTAGTGTGATAATTTCCTCGAAAGTTATCAACAAGTATCCATGAATCATCGCAGTATTACGATGATACGATGATTCACTTCTCGAGAAATGCCATATATAATCATTTGTTGCCATCTATAACTCATAGCAAATCTCGAAATTCATCATAAACTTTCGCAAAAGTAGACGATCCCTCAATCATCACATACATCATTAGCGCTACACATTTCAACAAATCTATCACACCCACTCATCCACCCACGCATATTTAAAAGAGGGACATCGAATCAGAGAATCGCCTCAAGACCCAATTATTAGAGATGCTTAGAAATTGTGAAATATGGAACAGGGTATGGAGTGTCACTATCGCAGAGGGTTAGAGGTCATGTGTCAAAGTTGTCTCTAGAAAGAAACGTGACTTGAATTATGTGGCTCGTTAGATGTAGGTTATCCCCGTCGTAAGTCACTGTTCCAGCTATTGTTCCACGTTGCACAGCGAAAGGTCAGCAGGTCATGGATTGAAGCAGATGTGGTGATGTTTCTAGAAAAGATGGCAGAAATTGAGAGAGATTAGACCTCGTAAGATGCAGGTTTTTCCTGACGGAAGTCATTTCTCCAACTTCATCTTTTTGATAAGGCATGGAATATTTTATCACAATAGCTATCTGTCATCTAAGAACTTCTGTAGATTTCCAATGCGCAAACACGAGATTAATCTTCCAGTAGCATAGCTATACTGAACTTAGATAACATTCATGATCTCTTGGTACCACGTTCTAAGACAAAGTTGAGCTCCTGACTAGAAAAATGCGGAAAGTGAGAAATTGGCACTTATCCAATTTCACTGTTCATAGTTTTAACAATCGATTTTCAGTTTTTGTGTTTAGGACGTTTTGTGTTCTTAATAGTACCTGAATATTATCCGTTGAAAGCTAGTTCTGCATTACGATCGAATAATACCTGTAGAAAATACTCATTATGGCAGGTTGGTTTTTTTTTGTATCAATTTATGTATATTTTCTGCGAATTTGTGACAAGTAAGCTGTAGTAACCTTCATGCTGAGTGTTTTTTTCGGAAAAGCTTCGCGAAATGCTGGGGGAATTTTTATCAAAGTTCCCTTTTTTCATTATCAATATATTCTTTTGTCGTGTCATCTTGGAAATCTCTAATTTTGATATAGTATATAAATTAGCGACGGATTTTTTTTTTTTTTTTTTTTTTTTGCGCTAGTGCATATCTGTCAAATAATATCAAAATAATGATGATCAAAAGACGGCTAAAGAGAGGAAGACTTTTCCGAGTCATTGCAATTTATTCCAATCCCCTTTTTCTTCTCCATTAAAATACTAAGAATTATTGATGATATTATACCAATTCCTTGAGGCTTCAAGGTATATTTGAAATACATTTGTTTCTGAAAAAGATAGTCGAAAAGACAAAACTTTATGAATGAATTTAGTATGGCTTTTGAACTCAAATAGTTGCGATATACATTTCTCAATTTTCCAGCTCTGAATATATTAGAGAAAATATTAGATTTAAAGCTCTAAATAAAAGTTAGGTAGATGTTTCTGCTCCGCGATTTCTTTCTTCTTTTTAGCATATGGAGCTGCAGCATTTCCTCCACAATCAATAAGTGGTGCGCAAGGGACTACTGATCCAAACGCATCTGTTGCTGTGGCAGCAACTTATCAACAGTATGATCCAGCAGCTCTAGCACAGTATCAACAAGTTAGAACTTTTCCGATTTTTTCCTTTTCTTTTAAACAGTACAGCACTTTTTTGCAAATTCCTTTATTTTCTAGAAAGTCTTGGAAGTGTCTCGAAATTAGTGTAGTATTTCTTCGTGTAATAAAAGATAAAAATATGATTTTATATAAATCTAAAAGTTGTTTCATTCTCTTTCCACGGAACAGGAGAGGAAGTAGATGGATTTATAGTTGAGTAATATCAAATTTTTGAAGAGCATTTTATTCCTTATGTGAAATGTCTGCTAATTTTTTGAAATTCTCATAGGCATGGCAACAATATTATGCTGCAGTAGGTCAGGCTGGCATAGGGGGCGGAGTTCCAGGAGTCGCGCCACCAGGGGCTGGACCCGTACCAACAGCCGTACCACAAGGAGTACCAGCAGCTGCAGCTGATGTGAGTAGATTAATTTTTGGATTTGTACACTCCTCTTTATGGATATTTTCGAAATTTAATTATTGTTATTTTTCTTTTACAGCCGAATGTCACTCATAATTATTCGGGATATTTCGCGCAAGCTGGGGCTCCCCAGGGACAGAATGGTGCATCTGCACCGGCGTATGGTAATGCTTCAGCCCCAGCCTATGGTATACCACAAACTGGTAGAAGAGGTGTACCACAGCATGGCGGTTCTATAACCGGCAAAAGTGCCTATGATTATGAAGACGACCATGGTGGCCGAGGTGGTTATGGAGGTGAGTATCATGTTATGTTCCTGGATATAGTGGCTATGGTAACAAGCAGCATTACATTTTATTGAAAAAGCAGGGGTTTTGTATTATTGAACTAAACTGAGCGCAATTCCTTCTGCAAATGTAAAAGAAGCTCCAAAATTGCACGAAAATGCCTTTTAGAGATGCATTTTCTCCTGCTTAGTGAATATAGGTTTTTGGCATACTTTGTAGAAAAATTGCATTGCCATTTACGACTCGGTTTTAGAAGTCTGATGTGTATTAAGGAGTGTGTTTGCTCAGCATGTGTAATTTGGAATCATTCTTTAGATTTTTATAATATATGACGTTGTTAATTTCAGATGGTAGTGAACGTTATGGTGGTCGAGATGATCGGGGAGGTCGTGATGACCGTGGAAGTCGCGGAGGTTATGACAGAGATCGTGGTAGTTATGGAGATAGAGATAGAGGTAAATTGTTTTGATCATTTATCTGGAAAGGATAATTGAAATTTCTGCAATTCTTATCTCAGTTTAGCTCTTTTTTTGTCTTCTTGTTATCTTCATTCTTATCTCAGTTTAGCTCTTTTTTTGTCTTCTTAAGGTTTTTTTTTTCTTCTTTTAAAGCCGATTTTTGTACAAATCTTGGCTGCTATGAAAATTTTTGTTCCGCCTAAGCTTGTTCATTTAATTGAAATAATATTTTCACTATAATTTCAGATCGTGGTAGTCGTGAAGACAGAGGTGGACGAGATCGTCCCAGTCGATGGAGTGATGAACGTGATCGTGGTGGATCCGGCGGTGATGACTATCGTGGAGGGTCAGTCACTTTTGTTTACTGTTCTCATCAAAATTACATACATTTGTGGTGCTGATTATTTGAGAATGTCTTGTGGCCAGGTTGGTAGTTCTTATCTAAGAGAATATGTGTTAATCTCCTCTTGCCGCTTTCCTGAATTATTTTCCTATGAAAGGTAATACAGGTGAGTTTTCGTACAAATGATCATTTTTATGATATGGAAAAAATTCAGCAGTGTCAATTTAATATCAAAAAGTATTACGTAACTTGTAGCCTTCCAGCAAAAGCATTGAATCGTATTATCCCATGTTATTCTGTGTGCTATAATTACACAGACAGAAAAGAAAAGACATTGGTTATAAATTATTATAACAGAGAGGCGTTTAAAAGTGAGCAGCGCTGCTCACGAAAATCCATGGTGTCAGATTTTTCAATTATATTTAAATGTTTGCAGGATACAAGTTTACGGTTCGTCAATTTTCTTTAATTTGTTGAAAATTCTTTTTTAAAGACATATATTGTTCAGTTTATGGAGTTAATATAAACTGGCTAGCATATGTATTTTTTACTGATAATATTGCAAAATATGTGCATATATCATGCGGAGGAATACTAGAATGAGTGACATCTTATATCATTTCTACAATGCGTTCTTTTCATTCTTCAAATATGCAGATCTTGGGTTTAAATTAGAAATTCTTAAATGAAGTATGAGCTTACTTATTAAAGAAAATAATTTTACTAATGACTTAGCATTGCGTGCTTTTACATAGTTATGATTGATGGGCAGGATCAATGAGCTGAATGAGTATTTTCAAATTCGAATATAGCTGGATTAAAAAGGTTATTAATGAATAAAAAAAGTCCCCAAAAAATGCGTATATCTATGATCTATTTTTTGAAAAACTGTAACGTTATTCAAATTCGTATTTTCTGCTGATATTGCACTTTTTTTGCATATTATGTAAATTAATGCAGAGATATATTAGAACTACTTGGTATTCATTTGCGTATAATTTCTACCTTATAGAGGTATTTATTAACAAACTGAACAATATGTGTTTTATAATGAAGTAGGAAGTCGATATTTCTTTATTCTATTGACAAATATGGATACAAATAATTGAAATTCCGAGAAATTATTGTCATGTTTATTATTGACGAACTTATGCTGGTTTAGCTTTTCATAGGATACACAACGCGGTGCTGCATGTGTATTCGACGCTGATTCCAGGGAGAACTACGATTACTCTCTGTTTCATTCTCTCACCCCCTAAATTATAAAATTGCATAATAATGGGAAAGATAGTATTCAGCAGTTAAAGAGTGAAGCTAACCCATTTGATTGTGAATTCAAGCTGCTATGCAGGAGAGTCCATTGAGGGTATTTTGATCACTTTGTTTCAAGGGTTCTGCAATCGGAGTATATGGATTTTTTAAACATTGGGAGAAAGGTTACACATTGGTATACTTTTATTAAGGTAGTAGGGGTGTCCTGGCCACAAGTTTTTTTAAATTTCAAAAAGTAGTTAACGAGAGTCTGGAGAGAATAATCGTCTGCGGCAACTACCATCAATTCATCAAGGTCAAAGGTCAATGTGTTGTTTCAGACCGGGCGCTGGAGGCCCGGGCGCTCGTGGAGGCTATCAAGGTAGAATTATCGAAGTGGGATATATTGTATATATATCTATATAAGTGTGTGTTTCTCTGTTTTGGGAATCTGTGTTACACTGCTTAATTTTTTATATATGGTTTGGTTAGGTGTCGCCAAAACAAAACTATTTGATTTGTACAACCTTAAGACTTCGAGTCAAACAAGTACTAAAGGAGGGTTTTACTAATAGAAGGTGTGTATGTCATTGTGTTCATCTAATAGTCAATTGTAGATTGTAATTTAGCTTTCATTTCGTAAAATTTCTATATTCAGATAGAGTTGGGCCTCGTTCTGGTGGCGGCTATGGGGTTGGATCACGTGATGATCAAATCGAAGTTCGAGAAACTGTCTTCATCCAAGGAATACCTGTGACGTATGTTTTTCAATACTTAACGAAACGATTTATTTTATCGCTGCTTTCTCATTATATATGACCATTTTCTTTTGTGAAAGTGTGTTCTGATCTGTAGGATTTTTTTTTCTTTTTTTTTTTTTTGCAATTGCTAGACCTATTTTCTGCATGCGGTTTTGATGGATAAACTTCAGGATTTTTGTCTAGTAAGGTATATCCAAAACAAAATCTGATGCATTTGTGAAAACGAAAAACAAGAACTTAAATAGTTTTAAATACAATTGTTTTGATTTTTGCAGAGCAAATGAGCAATTCATTGCTGATGTATTCAGTACTCAAGGAGATATAGCGCGTAACGAACGTACTGGTGAACCCCGAATCAAGATTTACACTGATCGTGAAACAAATCAACCGAAAGGCGAATGCACAATTACATTTGTTGATGCAAAAACTGCGGAACGAGTAATAAATGTTTACAATGGTAAGTCGGTTATTGTTTCTGTTAAATGTTTGTAAGTGTTATAGATGACCAGGTTCATCAAGATTTAAATATATTTGGTCAGTTAATGCCATGAATACGTGAAAATATTGTTTTCTATGTATATTTACAGGACAGTGTTTTCCGGGAAGTGAGCAGTGCATGAGTCTCAGTTTTGCAAAATATAAGACAGATATTTTGCGAGGTGGTGGAGGTAGAGGCGGCCGTGGTGGTTTTGGCGGTGACCGTGGAGGACGTGGATTTGATAGAGGTGGAAGAGGAGGTTGATTTTTAATTCATAATTTGTTCTAGTATTTACTTTAATTCGTGCTTTTGTTTTTTGTAAATACTTGGATAACCAAATTCAGGTGGTTTCGGTGGTAGAGGACGAGATGAAGGATATGGAGGTGGCGGTGGAGGTCGTTATGGTGATCGTGATAGCGGTGGACGTGGTGGCCGTTTTGGTGGCGGTGGACGAGGCGGTTTTGATGATCGAGGAGGCTATGGTGATAGGGGAGACCGGGGAGGACCTTTTGGTGGTGGAGGATTCAGCGACCGAGGAGGACGTGGGGGTGGCCGGGGAGGATATGGCGGGCCGCGTGATGAATATGGAAGAGATGGTAAACTTTTTTTCTTGAAAAATCATCATGTTTTTCACTATTTTTAAAACTTTAATGTTTCAGTACTTCATTGATTTCTTAAGTGTATTTCATATCTTTCAGATAGCTGGCGATTTGTTTTGTAAATAAAACATAATTTCAGGTCGTGGAGGAGGAAGAGGTGGCCGTGGTGGTGATAGAGGCGGTCGAGGTGGTGACAGAGGAGGTCGTGGAAGAGGTTCTTATTTCATAAAATACTTGTCATTTTGCAGTCTGATACGTTCTTCATTATTTTTCGATTTTCTTATTGATTTAATATATCTAAAAAAAAGTAAAAGAAAAATTAGGAAGTTTTTTCAAAATTATATTTTGGTACTACATTTATTTATATCTCGGGAAATTTTTAGGACGAGGCTCGGGGACTGGAGGTAATACAGAGCCACGACCCAACGACTGGTCATGCGATGGATGTGGTAACACTAATTTCGGCTTCCGGCAAGAATGTAATCGATGTCATGCTCCTCGACCTGGTGGTGGCAATAGCGGCATTGGACCGATGCGAGGTGGTGGTGGACGAGGACGCGGCGATCGATCCGCTCCTTACTGATTAATCCTTGTTACCCATTCTCATATTACTTTGTTGTGCTATTGAATTGAAAATTGAGTAAAAGTTTTCAAAAATGAAAGGTTTAAAAAATTATGTCTCTTTAAATTTAACTGAATTTCCGAATATTCGCACCAAATTAAGTAAATTATATGTTTCTTTGTATGATTTGGGTATGTATCACACTTCGACAACATCATTTTGTCCTATTCTTTATGTTGCGTGGATTTGTTGTCTTCATTGCACGAATGTGGATTATTATAATTTCAATATTATTTGCACAATTCCTATTTCTTTATTCATTTTAATTTTATATTGAGGATCTTTATAGCTGATGTTAACTTTATTTCTCTTCTCAAATATTTTTTCGTGCTTAGCTTCATGGAAGTTACTGTTGTGTTTTCATAAAGTATATATTGAAGGAAATCTCTTTGCTGATGAACATTTTTATAAAACTGTCAACTAGTTATGAAATATGACCGGAAGAGTGTTGAAGCAATAAATTATTCCTAAGCGTTCTAGGTCAATCTTAGTATCGCTAGTTATTTTATAGAAGCGAAAAAATTGACAAGTACTAGGAAAATATAAGTGTTGTAAGTAGGATAAAGCTTTTTAGCTACTGATACTAACCGAAGTTATTATGCTCATCTTCCATCACCAGATTTGATTTTGAACTCAATTGGAAGTTCTATGCAGTGAACGTCCAACACTATATGATAATAATAAAAAAAAAAAAAGGAACTGTACAATCTACAAAATCACAGGGGATACTGCACTCGTTCTTCACGAGGGGTGCACTGATGGTTCCAGCCAAGGAACGGCTTTTCTCGCAAAATCCGCCGCATTAAAAGGCATCGACCATTTCGTGACTTCATCAGTGCTTCAGGCGTGTCTAAAATAGGCGGAAGAAGATAGGAATCTCATCCTAGGAAACTAAAAAAGTTGCCAATACCAAGCAGTTCACGTTTCCATTACATGAAAAATCTTAACGTTTGGAGCAAACTCTGAGAATGAAACAAAGATTAGAAAAGAAAAGGAAATATGCTTTTGCACGGCTTTTTTTCATGCATCGATAATGTGTAAAAAACATATCACAACGAACTTGTCTCACATTTAACTATGAAAATTTAACTGATTCAGACTCGCGTTTTACAGGTAAGATTACGCTTAGCTATTATTGTCAGTAATTTAATTGATAAAGTGTTGATTATCATTTAAAATATTATGCATTTCTATTTAAACAGTTCTTCGACAAGTATCACGAAAATAACGAAAGAATAACTTACTATGTTTGAGTTTGTGCCTAACATAAAAGGGGTAGTAAACTGGTCGCCAATTACTTCGATGCCATGGACAATTGTTGCGGACAGACATGACCACTGCACCGAATGGACGAAAGGTACATCCTAGCAGCATCTGGAAATAAATAACCAATTAAACGAGATGACAATACTAACATCAGCTTCCATATCAATTATCAATATCAGCCCAATTCCAACATCGCCTATCATCACCCCAGACCAATCAGTCAAAGTAACATATCCTCAATGATGGGTGGTCATTGACAGCCAAGGTAACGCTTTGACGTTTGAGTCGTTTGTGAGGTTGTTGCTGGTATGAAGTGTGGTAATTCAAGTTTGATGGAGCTCTTTTCTTGTCCTTTCGATATTAAAAATCGTTTAGGTAGCCTCTAAAAGGCCAAGAATTATTAGTTTAAAGAAAGCGAAATTTCAGTACATCTGTTATTCGTCAGTTTTTTCGATCCTGATGGAACACGTATTAGATCTAGAATCTTTAAAAAAACTTACTCCCGAGCAGCAGAAAACTTTGATATCTGGTGTTAAGCAACAAGCTGCTATTTTAAACGCTCAGAATATGATTACCGTAAGCTCACTATCACCTTATGTTATTGACATTTCAAGAATTGTATGGTTTATTTTACTAGTTCTAGTTCTCAAATTATCGTAATTACTAAGTTTTACAGAAGAAAAATGGTTCTCAACTTAGTTAATTGTTTTTTCCTTATTTTATGAAACGAAAAGGGAATGATGAGTCAGTTTTATTATAAGGCTCTCATTAAAATTGTTTCTAAACTTTTGCATTTATTCAAGGATTTGTCGGAAAGATGTTTAACGAAATGTATCACAAATCCAGGTAGCTCTTTATCAAATACGGAGAAGCAGTGCTTGCAAAGGTAAGCTGCTCTAATTTTCATTTCATGATATTATATTAGAAAATTGCAAAATGAGTAACCCTGAAGCTTGTCAGATATGACATAGGTTTTATTTTTCTTATTTTTGGCTTTTCCACTTGCTGCTTTGCCCATCCCTCAATGTCAGGTTTGGTATATAAGCTGAATCATTATTCAGTAAAAGAACATCACATTGCTTCTGCATATGTAATGTAATATTGACCCGAATTAATTTAAAAATCTTTTTTAAGACACTTTATTCCCACTACTCCCTTGTTATTGGAGATATACTTGAAGACAAATGGCAGAAGAATTAAATTAAATGTGGGATGCGCAAAATTAACGTTTGATAAGTTTTGGTCTTTAGATACTTCGTATATATAAAGACATATTGAAGATATGTCTGGAGAGATGTTTTTAGAACGTTCATTACTACCATGATATATTTCTTATAGGTGTATGGATCGCTTCATGGATACATATAACATGGTTTCACAAACACTACAGAAACGTGTGCAAGAAGAAATAGCCTCTTCCACACGAATGACTTAACCAAATATGGTTTTCTTAGTTATGATTTGTTTATTGCAATTTTTTCACGTTTTCATTGTTTAGATGTTATTAATGTTGATCTAGACTTATTACAAACTCGAAAGCATGCAATAAATTATTTGAAAAATTTAGAGTGAAGTTCTTAGGTGAAATAAACAGCTGACACGCAAATCTATTTCCCTCATGAACTTCATTTCTCTCAATTTAACTGCATTATATAGATTGTTACATTAGAAAAAAACACATATTTATTGCAACTTTTTTTGCATTTTCATTCTTTAGATATTTATATTCCAGATTTATTTACAAACTCAAAAGCATCAGTAAGTCATTTGACAAGTCCAAAATGTGAGGAAATAAAAGACCACATTATTTCTTTCGCAGAAGTTTAATTAGATTGTTTGTAATTTGTCATCACTATATCTTATTTGTTTCAATTACTTTTACGTTCGAATATTGCCTTGAATTGTAAAAAATTTCTTTCACATCTTCATACTACTGTGCTACAAGTGCAATTAGGAATGGTTTTTTTTTTTTTTTTTTTTTCAAATTTTATAAAATTTTAATAAAATTGAAAAAAAATAAAAAAAAAAAAAAAAAAAACAGAACACCCGTAAATTTCGTTACGTTGTTAAATAATCAAGTAATATATGCAATTCAAAGGAAAAATAACAAATCAATTTCTTGAACATCTGAATTTCAGTACCTCCGATTTTATTTGAAATTTTTAAATTTTCTCTTTCTTTTCCGATTGCCAAACTTGTTTGTTTCTTCCAGTAAAGCGTGGTCAACACTTTTGGATTCAGTACTGGAATGATTCACACATAAAAACATCAATTACAAGATTTTGGGAATTTTTCCAAATTGTTACGATCCTTAAATAACTGTAAGCTCACGGAAAACCTTTAGGAATACGCTGTCTCTAATGCAAAGTGATTTACAGCAATGAAATTTTGTTCCTACTTGTAATTTAGAATTTTCTCGAATTTACCTTGATGATTTGACCGATAAAATAGTGCCAATTTTCTTAGCTGTCTTCAGATCGATACTCTGTAAAGCATTTGTCCAGTCATCTTCGCTTCCTTTAATTGCATACTGCTTTAATTCCCGACCAATCTCTTCTTTTAGTCTCGCCCGATCTCTATCTTGCCTTTTTTTGATTTCTACAGCTGCCTCGTGAAGTTCATCCTATAAAGAGAAAAAAAGATATCCTCAAAATTATTAATCCTAAGTGTATTTGTTTCAAAGGCAAGTTTTCCAAGATGAAGTTGACAATTCCATTCCTAAAACCATTTCTGGATTACGATGAAAATTAGAATTTCTTATATTTGAGAACGCGACTTCATATACAAGACAGTTAACTTTTTTACTTTAATCAATGATTTCATAATATGATGGATCGAAAATTTACATCGAGAGAAATAGGAACAGGCTGCATTGAAGTAACATCAGCTGAATGCTCATTGATTTCCTGACTATCAATTTCTTGCCGTATTGCATCCATACAAATCTGATCGAGGTATTCAGAAAGTTTCCGAATAGCTTTATTGAACAAAGCCAGCAACTGATTAGCAGGTAGGTCAAGTTCTGTAACTAAGACATCCACCGTTTTATGTTGCAATCCAACGCCTAACAAAATCGCTGATTGCACACTGTTTAGTTTGATCTAGAATAAAAACGATTAAAATCAATCAATATGGAAAGGAAACAGTAAAATATACGCTGACTTTATTTTTTATTTTCTCTACTACTACATATTTGCTTCCTTAATTTCTTCTTTCCGACTCTTGACAAAAGATTTCGGGAATGTTAAGAAATTTTTTACAAAGATTGCAGATATTTCCATTGGCAAGGCATTAAAATCGTCAAAGATAGAATATGAAGTTCAAGACAGGCTAAAGTCACTCTGACTCTCTTACTTGCAATAAAGTACATAAAAATTAATATTTCACCAACTTCTTCATCGAATCGTTCTTCGAAATATAATAAAGCAAGTATTGGCAATATGTCAGTGATCAAATGATGATCGATCATATTCCGTGCATACTGAGATAATCGGCGTAAATCACTATTTGAAAGAAATAATCCAAGTTCCTCTCTGGTTAGAACTAAAAGATAATTTTGCGATTAATTAACAACTTATGTGCTGGATAAAAATCTTTCAATATGTCGAGAATCAATTCTTTCATTTTTTTAATTGAAGAATAGTAGTGCCATAGCTCTTCATACCATTCGAATAATTTAATATTTACCTTCCCTTTTGCATTGCTTTACGATCTCATTATTTTTCAGTTGAAGAATACTGAGGGCCATCTGCGGCAAAAATTTGCTGAATTCAAATCCGAATAAACGCAAAATTCGACGTCGAAATTCAGTCCAATATAACGGAAGACAAGAAGCACTGCTCTCGTTCAAATCTTTCTCATCTATAAATTAATTCAATTAATTAATACAAGCAAAAAAAAAAAAAAAAAAAAAAAACCGGCCTAGATTGCGCCTCCCTAATTTTCAGTTTATTTAATGTTATTTACAAGTTTTATTTTCCTTTTTTTTAAAATAAAACTCTTTTGAAATGAAGGAAATGCAGTCAGTCAATAAAAAGAAATAAGGACATACCATTATTTATATCCCTCAGCATAATGCAAGTATGTTCACCAGTGAGGTCGCAGACAGACTGTCTGAGGTAGACCGGGACAAACTTTACACGCTTCCAAAATTTGAGCAAGGGTAAATTTAAACCAAATGAAACGCCTACAATGAACAAACAAACTAATATTTAAACATTTCATGAGCCTAAGCGAGAAAGACGAACATAACACCAAGAATTGCAACATTTTGAGTCAGGACTAAAATTTTAAAATCTAAAGACAAAGGCCATATACAATACCAATATAATCCAATTTCTCAGCACGCCGTTCATTTAAACGATGTAGAAGTGGTGGTAAATCAGCGCGTGGTTCAATGACCTCTTCCAGTAATACCAATGCATCAGGATTCTACAAAATATTCATCATTTTTTCAATGTTTTATGAATAATGCTTGAAATCAGTAAGCGATTATTAGAAACCTATTATTCGAGAGAGATTATCTAACTTACAAAAGATTAAATGAAATGGCTGATTACTGGAATCATGATCCGAAACACAATTCTACGCTCGGTATATAGTTCTACCAATTAGAATGAAATAAGAATCTCAATGGTTGTTTGTTAAGATAACTGCTTACTTCGATGTGTTTGACTTCCGCTTCCATATTAAAATCTTCGCTTTCTTTTAAGCATGGTACTTTTCCATGATAATATTCTAAAAGCAGTTCGAGAGCTCGTGAACCATATCCCAGTGCTGAAATACGTCATAATCAATATCATATTTTCCTCATCAACATAAAAAAAATCATAAATACAGCAAGTAATCCATTTAATTCATAAGTATTTTGTGAATATTGATCAACTAACATTGGAAATCAGGATGTACTGCTATTCTAACAATCCGTGCCCCACTCAATGTTGGAAAATCTTTATCCTGAAAATTCACGCCTTTCACAGAAAACAAAAGCAGAACAGTAAAATAACCAAACGTACAACATTCTATGGGTGCATTAAATTTTCAAAACTATTGCATTGAGGAAACTACATCCCACCATAAATTGTTGCGATATTGTCCACGGCAACAAATCACCCGCTGCTCTTTTGCCTCTTCCTATATTATTCGACACTGTTGCAGAAGACAAGGCACCTTCCATCGCTATTTGTATAACTGCCAGAATCTGCATTGCAACATATCTGATAGCGAGAAATTTCAAGAAAAAGAGAAAAATTCGCTTATTTCAAAATGCGAAAGCTAAATAGAAAGCAAACAGCAAACCTCTGGAAGTTGCGCTTGAGTCTCGTTAATTGGTCCAACCAAAACAAACAAGTGATGTGCTGGAGCATCTGATAACATCTACAGTAGAAAATAATTTAAAAATATGAATTGATATCAGAATTCGGATAATTTAACCCTTACAGAAATAAATTTTAAAAAAAATATTTAAGTGCTCGAAAAATGATATGATTTTACCTGCAAATCGTTAGGTGAGTTTTTGTAATGTGCTGACACGTATATGGCCATAATATTATGAAGAAATGTTTCGGAAGCTTTGTGGAAAGAAAACAAAGTATCTCGATTGACGTACAACCTGAAGCAAAAAACAAAAACATAAGAATGTTGTAGAGAAAATCAAACGCAGAAATTCATAGAGAAATGTTTTGATAACTTACAACTGACAGTCCTTAGGTGGTGGCATTCCAGACACTAACTGATGTGTATTGCAAGCATTAAGGCACAAAACACGATTTAACCAAGTTTCAATCTAAAACAAAAATTGTATTAACTAAAGATTAGTAGGATTTACTGACAGCTGAAAGCAAAATTTCTTAAAATGTAGTATAAAACAATAAAGCTATCTTCTTTAGTGAATTGGAAATGAGGAAATAGTTGGCTCAACTAACAGCATGGCCAAAACGAAGGGTAAGAACTTAATTACAAAAAAAAGATGAAAGATAATCTCTATCATTTCATTCATTCGCCAAAAAAAAAAAAAAAAAAAAAAAAAAATCTGATGGTACAGTGAAATAAATATAATATATAATCTAGAAAACTCTACTTGATCTCCTGGTTTGTATCTGATGCTTTCTTCCAAAACCAATTCATGCAATGTACGTCCTAAAAAGTTATTTACTTTTAAATCTTAACAATATGAAAGACATAATCAGAATTTCATTCGTATAATCCAAAATGTGCATTAAAAAGAACCTTTCACAGTAGCTAGCACTTGCTCATTTTTTTCATCCTTTAGCAAACCAGCTGCTTGTTCACGGAGTTGCTGCAGTAATTTCAACGAGAGAGATCGGCCTGTTCCTTCATAACCGCTAATTGTTGAGGCAAGAAAAACAAGATATGGTCCTGAAAGTTTGCAAAGAAGAATGTAAGTCTCTAAAGAAAATCTTGAGACCTACAGTTTTCCAAATGTTTCTGAGAGGCAAACATAAATAGCTCATTGATTCTTTATCTTATTAAAGAACTGAAAAATTTTTGCAAATTCCTTGAATTTCGAAATGATACAGATAATTGCCACGAAAATTAATCTACCTGAAATTAGCTTCCTCACAATTGGAAATGGGATGGCGGCAGCTTCATCGATTACTACTAGTTCAGCCTGCGATAATTTAACCGAGTCTTGAGGATCAATGTACTAGAAAAAATTGTATTTCATGATAAATCTCTGAAATGAGACAAAAAAATGCACTTGTTTTTATTTTTTGGATATATAGCAAATTGAAGTTGAACACTGTTAAAAACAGTAACTATTCCTAATAATTCCGAACCTGAATGACTTGTCGATGGCCTTTGAAAATATTTATCCGGACTAAGGCTTTGTTATATTGTTTATTTGTTGATTGGATTAATTCAAAATCCGTATGTTCTTCATAATTCATTGCCTCCAATCCTTTGACGACAAATTCAAATAATGTTTTAAGATTGTCAGGTGCTGGACTTGTTACAAATATGTTCGCATAATCAAAACCTACAGCACCTGCTATGGCTAATCCAAGAGCAGCCGATTTACCTCGACCGCGCGCTGCAGTTATGCAACATGTTGCTTGAAGCGTTTTCTCAGTTATTACATCCAAAAGTCTTAACAAGGTCTGAAATATTAAAATGATTACATCCATTTTATGCATTCTTTGATTTAAATTCAGAAAAATATGAATGCAGGAGATCTAAAAGTAATGTAAATCTTTGATAAGTGATCTACCTGCCAATATTTACTAACAATTAATTTAATTTAGAAGAGAAAAAATCAGATAAAACAAAACCTTTGCTTGACACAATGTTCTACACTTGTTCAACAAAAAACTTAGCGGTTTGGTATCAACCAGCGAATTTTTTAGCGACATTAATTCTTCCTCTTGCATACTAAGCTTGTTCTGCAAAAAATATTGTATAATTGATATAGTTATACCCCATACAATCAAATTGTTTATTAATTTAAAAAATTTGCAAATAAAACATGCAAATACCCTGATATTAGCAGGAACTGCCTCAATTTTTAAAACATGAGATGAAAGTGGTAAAACAGTCAAGCGATCATCTACAACTGCACAATTGCGACAGCTTGCCAATGACAATATAAACCGTTCATTGAAACGTGGAACCACTTCAGAATGAGATTCTGTACGAAAACGATTATGGACATCCTAAATGTTCTTTTGCATTATATATCAAAAACTAAAATTAAGATAATTTATTAACAACTATCAAATGATGAAAAAAATCAAAAAAACTTTGAAAAAGCTATTTTAATGATAGAAAAAATGATATGCATGAAAATAAAAAAGTTCTACTTATCTCAAAAAAAAAAAAGATTACCATAGCCATTGTATATAATTGCTTCAGAGAACTGACACTCCTTAGCAACAATACAATTACACCACCTCCTTCAACCGTTTCAATGGTTCGAGCTAGAAGATTAGGCGTAATCGCTTCAAAATCCTGAAAAAAAAAACCAAAAAAAGTCTCACTACGACGAAATATTAATATTAATTATAGGAAATTCGATATAACAAATTGAAATTGCGAATGAAGTAATAATAACCTGAAGTACGAGCATTCCAAAAGTATTGCCAAGGATTTTATGTGTTTCAGCATAATAACAGTAACGGATATGTGTTGATGAAATGAACAATTCAAATGGATCATCCTAAAAAACTCGAATAATCAAAGATGGAAAGAGCTATTATCTCGAAAGTCCAATTCTGTCTTCTATTGTCTAAATTTTCAAAATTTTGGAGAAAAACTTAAACGATAAAAACCTGTACATTCAAACGACCATTACGCATTTTCTTTTTCAGTTCCTTCATTCGTTTTTTCCGATGTGAAGTGAATCCAAGCTCTTTTTTATAGCACCACAGAACGGAAGGCCTGGCAGCAACTGTTGCTTTTGATAACACATGATGAAGTATAACAACCTAGGACATTGAAAAAAATTTTGATATAAGCAATTTAAAATTTGAATTAAAGTATGAATGAGATTTCCGGACTGACGCTTCAAAAATACATTCCCTTATTCTTTAAAGTTACTAAAATTAAAAGCCAGATATAATTACTCTAGTGAATCACTTCTTGGTTTTTTATGAATATAAATCGTACAAAAAAAAAAAAAAAAAACCGAACCTGATCCTTTCCTTTGTCACCAACAATAACAAACATCGAACGATGTCCAGTAGCAACTCCATTTTCAATAAGGATCCTAATCCGATTATCCAACTTTGTTCTTACCATATTTGACAAAACTGAAGTGCTCAGATTTAATATGCAAATTTAGTAGACAAGTTAGCGGAAGAAATTAGAATTCAATTTCATATTTAAAATTATGGATCAATATTCCCGTTCACAAAGTAAATAAACGCAAAAAACAAAAAACCACTACGTCGAATGCCATGATTTTCCAAACCACACCATTACCATTTCCTCCTCACTCACCAAGAAGACATATTCCGGTCCATTTTTTACACTCTCTACTGTCCTCTTATGTATCGCTCAATGTCTTCCACTCTCAATAACTAAAAAGTCCTACAAACTTAATATCCTCCTATCCCTTTCTCTTCTTCTTGTTGCCTCTCTCCTCTCTCCCTTATCCGTACTTTTATCTTTATGTCTACTAGAAAAACCGGAGAAAGAAAGAGTGCTGTGCAACAACCATTAGTTAGTGACTGATTATGAAAACTCTAAAGTCTCAGAGTGGTTGAGTTGCACGTTTAATCGTCGACACAAAAGTTCAGTCTTGGTATTTTAATTAGATAGATTCCTCAGAAGCTGATGAAGTTACATAAAAGTGAAGAGCGGAAGCAGTATTCCATTTCATTTTTATAATAAAAGAAGTAAGGCTGTGCTAATAAGGAGCTGTCATTACATCTTTCTCCTCAAAGGTCACGCAAGCAACTGATATCTCTTGTCCTCAAAGGTCACGCAAAGAATTACTCTGTAAATGGATCTGAGGTCTAGTCCAGTCAAAGGTATCAATCTCGTAAATATCTTTGCAGCAACATGTGATCTCTCCTTGTGCCATTAGTTTTTAAAGCGACCTACCATATCTCATGAAATTATTGGTCTTATCTTCCTCTCGACATATCTATCGCTTAGAATAAAACATCTTTATTAAATTTAATGCTTTTTACATAAAATGAAATATTTAAGGAATATTAAATTTTCGATAATTATATTCAAATATCATATGTCAATTGCAGCACTGCCAAATGCAATGTGTGAAATAGCAAAGAGCTTATGTATTGCTTTAATAATTTTACTTCATCTACAAATGTGCTGTAAGCGAAGACTCATAAAAAAGAGAATAAAAGTACCGAAGCGATCGGGTCAAGCATTGCGACATGACCCCTCAAAAAAGGGCAATTTACCAAAATCACAAGCTGCAATCAGTCCTACAAAAAACATTCGTGATCATACAGTTCGTACAAATTTGGTTTTTTGATAACACTGAGTGTGTTTCTCTAACTCATCTTTTATCTGAAACGATAGTTAGAGCAAACATACTAGTTAGTGAATTCAAGAAAATGGCTAACTCAATTTTTCGATCTTTTCCTAGCATTATTGAACTCCATATCTAACTATCTCTGAAGCTCCGTCTCAAATTGACCTTTGTCCTTCATTTACTATTCCCATTTTTAGGATATGTTATATTGAATTTCTTATTTGATACAGTCTTTTTACAAGTTTTTTGAATTGAAAGCCTTAAGTCTTTCTGTCGCTAAAAGGTTATTTTTGTGGACAATAATTATACAACATGGGTCAACGCCACAAAACCGGAAAGCGGAAAAAATTTTCTATTCTAAAATGACTATGAATTTTTAGAAAAATAAGCTGCCAACAGAAAAAAGGGTAATAAAAAAAGAACTCAAAAAGATCGAAAGAAATAATGCTACAAAAGAGAAGGTATTTCAATTTCTTTTTTTTCTTTAATTATTCATAGAACTTGAGTATTCAAGCATAAATATTGTCATCCATAAAAACCGCCGTGTTAATATGTTTGAACTTTCAGTTAAAAGAAAGGCAGTTTAGTTTTACATCAGAGAATCTTGAGAAGGCAAAAAAGTTTGTAGAAATCTATCCAAAAGGAAGAGAGGGTGGTGATTCAAATTATAAAAATTTCTGAGTTTGCATATGATAATTAAAATTTCCGTATGTTAATTCGTACAAATCATCTTATTCTTTTTTCTTTTCGCTTTTCAAAAATTTAAATTTCATTTTTCTTTTTTTATTCACTTAGTTGTTCCGCTCTGTGAGCAAGGACTCCGATAATTTGCAAAGGTTATTGTTGCAAAATGCTCTCAGTCAAATGCTGTCAGCGAATTAAAAAATTTTATAATTGCAAAGTTAGAATAAAATTTATGATTTCCAGACAGTGAAGGAAAGAATCTCAAACACGGTGGGCGGATTGTTTAGAAAGAGTCGCAATAAATCTACGAGAGAAGATATGGTAATTCAACTTTTTCACATTCTGCTTTTGAATTTGAAATTTTCGAAATGACAAGGATTGTTTGAGTTACTGGATTAATTGTGAAGTCATAAGATATATTACTCGATTATTACAACTTGGAAAGATACAGATCTTAAAAGCTCTGAAATTGCTTCTGAAAGAGTTATGAGTTGCTAGTTTGTCTGAAAGGTTGAATATTACAAAAGCACTTGGCATTTCTATTTATTGCAGAAAAAAAAAGTGGAAGCAACTCAAGAGGAAGAACTCGATAGCGATGAAGAGTAAGCAAAGAATGAAAACTATTCTATTTTTCACAAGAAACTTTCGAGAGAGATGAACTTCTTGTTTTTAACTTAATTTTATTAACTTAACTTTCAACTATTCGAACTAATATCTGCTAAATATTGTCATTTGCAGTAAACCAGATGTTGTACGAATGACAGACGTGAAATGCTTAGGCAATTTGGATGAAATTATAAAGGTATTTGATAAGTGCAATGAAGTTTTTGCAATTAATGAACTTTTCTTCATAATGCCCAATCCGAACATCTTTAAAATATGTGAGATAAAATCTGAATAGTGTCAAAGATCATTAATTTATTTCTCGAATGTTACTAACTCGTTATCACGTATTAGCATATCAAAACATAACTGATTCAAGTCTGACTTACAGCAGATGGAATATGAAATTATTTGCCAGATGAACTTAAAAATCCTTTTTTCGGATAATTTTATGAAGTTTTTTCTTCCTTTTAATTAAAGCACAATAAATATAACTCCAATGACTCAATAAACTATACAACTCTTGGTGAATGAAATTTCAACTTCGATTTTTTCGATTTTCCGAAATAATTCTACCTTTTCAAGCTTAAAACAAAGAAATCCAGGATCTTACACATTACTTAAGCACCCATTGACTCGAACTTAGATAATTGAACTTTATGGGCCGATCAATTAATACGATGATTATTTGAATTCTAGAAAGTTCTATTTATAATTTGTGGTATTAGTACAGGTTGTTGAAGAAATAAAGGATGAAAACAACGAAGAACATATCATTCTACCTAAATCATCTAATACTTGACCAATTTCATAGAAATTTAGCATTTCTAAATTTATTTTCCATTCTTTGTTTACAGTTTGCTTTTGCAGGGTCGTAAATTGAATGTGCAAAAAGAGATAGAAGAAATGAAATCTATTCATGAAATGGAAGATTTGAAATCTCAGCAGCCAGCAGTTATCAATCCAAAATTGCATGTCAAAATTGCCGAGAAAAAATGTATCTTGTATGAAACAAACGATGAGCCAACTTTAGACGATGAATTAAATGAGATGATGTTTTGATATTCTCGAAAATCTTTGATTCATTATTTTAGCAATCAAAATTTCACTTATTGATATTGTTTATTTTTGAAATCAAAACGTTAGTTTGAAAAATTTTCCACATTTATTGTATGCACATTTGCTTAATCAGATCTCAACCGGTACTGTTAATTACCAATCTATGATTCATATCAAAAAAAATTTGCTTTTTTCTTTCGTGAACAGAAAGCTATTTAGTAAGTGGAATATAACAATATGAGAGATGTTAAGTGAAGAAGAAATGGAAAAATTTAGCAAAATGACAAGTTACTCAGTCAATTTTCTGAATTTTCACAACGGTGAATCATTCTTGGTCAAACGAATCATTCCTGTTTCCAATAATTTAGAATATGAATTAAGAGCAAGAATTTCTTTCTTAAAATATGTTGGGAATATTCGGCAGAATTGATTGAAAAGCGAAATGAAAAGAGAGGAATAGGATTGTTGGGTCTATTAACACAACTTTATAGATTCACGAAAGTCGTCCTTCCTACTTCTTTCAGTGCTGATAAATCATGCATGATCATTGCCATAATCGATTTTTACTGGTTCCAAATCATTACTCTAATTCTAGATACTTCTTCTATAAAATGGATCTTCTAGATTTTCTCAAAGTTCGATTTTCTAATTTAAATTTAAATCCAAATTTTATTTTTTATTTGAATAGAATTTTTTTTCTACCAGAAGACATGTAGCCTATTTTCTAACTTATCATGAAATTTTTTTCTCATTTGTTCTTTTGCAAAGTTATGATTTTTCGAGTGTTTGGTCAAACTGTTTCACTGAATTTAGCTTTTACAAGTGCAGTCATTCCATCCTATTTTCATATTATTTCCCGTTCTTCCTAAGAATATCATCTCGTCTCTTTTCTGTCAGAGCTGCGTGTAAAAGTAACAGATAAGTAATGGTTGAAACTAGGCTTTTAAGTATCGAAAACTAAACTGATGATGAATTAAACAATTGGCTTGACAATCAGCACTGTGACCATTTCATAGAAATGATTTGGATATAATTAATTGGCAATTACAATGGTCATTTTGAGTTTATATCTCACCTATGTACCAAATTTAGAGGGCAAACTATCTTTGAGATAAAATAATTATCTACGTGAAAGTGTAGCATCATGCTGAGAGAGAGGACAGTTTGTTGAACTTTTCTGTTTAGTCTTAGGACTCGAAATGATGATATCCAATCTTTTCAAAAATTAATTTACATATTTTTCTTCCATCTCTTTGAAAAAAACGGACGACAAAAAACATCGTTCTTGAAATTATTTGCGATGATAGATAGATACTCGTTTTAAATTCATTGAACCTTTTTGTCACCAGAAATCGTTTCATCACAAATTCTTTGTTTTGACTATTTCAAGTATCCAATAAAATTAGTGTCGTTTTTTGGAGAATTAAATTAATTTCTGAGAGATTTATCTCATGTTTGAATATTCATTTCGAACTTTTGAACTGAAAATCTGAAGTCAAGTCGATTGTAGACTATTAGATTTCTTACTTTGTTTAGATCCCTAGAACCCATATATCTGAGTTGTAAGCAATTCATCTGCGGTTATAAAAATAATTATTGATAAGAAAATAGCAAATGAAGTTTTTTGGAAGAATTTTTAATGATCTTGATATATTTGATCGTATCAGCTAATATTTATTTTCAAAAGACAGCGAAGTCCTCAAGCCAGAATTCGTTCCATTTTTAGAAGAATGTTTTTAAAATTAATAATCATTTATTCGTTGACATCAGATCGATTACTGTTCATTAGAAATATAAACATAATTTAAACAATAAAGTTTCGAAATTTTCGATTAGATTGATGGTTTTTTGTTCCAGATAGTGCAATTTCTATGAATGATATTTACCCTGATAATACCGTAAACTGCTAAATTGTAAATTAATTTCTGCTTTCATTCCTCTTATATAATCACTTTTTCCAAATGCTCATAAATGGATATGTACACGCATTACTTTTGTAGATGATTTCAGCACATTCTAGAAATTTCTCTAACAAATGATATATATGTGTATATGCATGGAATAACTTTTAAAATAGTCTTCCATATTGACTCATACAGTGGTTTTCACTTCAACAAATGGCATATTTCCATATTTCATTTGCTTCTTCTTTTCTAGAGCAAATTTGTAGTTTAATTTATTTCGTTAAAGTAAGATGGGTTGAAATTGAAAACTGAATTCTAGTCTTTTGATCGATTTAAAGTATTATACGATGACAATATTTTATTGGGGACTAGCGACTTCTTGAATAACTCCTTCGTTTCTTTAGCAATTCATATAACCAAAAACGCAAGTTGAAGACAAAAACGTGCACAGTGGAAAGCGGGAAAAATCTGTTAATCCAAAAAACAAACCGACAATTCAGTTGAGCAGTGTTCTTCTCAACGAACAAAGGAAAGAATAACCCAGTGATCAATTTGGCTGAATATTCTCTAATAATCGCTTGCAATACAGAATATAATTCAGTGATGATGTGACGTTAAAGACAATTTGGATTTTTTTTATTTTTCCACTTTTTTCTTTTAATGCATCATCGCCCACTTGACAAGCTCATAATACTATGCCAACAGCTGTGCCATCGGAATGCATTTCGGTGTTGTGCAAATTGCTGCAGTAACCACAATAACGTCAATATAATACTAATGATCTACCAGTCTACTTTTGAAAATTTAAAAAAAGTTTTAATTAAAAAATTATTCCAATTGTTTGATCAAGAAGATCAAACCACTTTTTTTCTCCAAATTTAATTCAATAGACTGTAGTTACCAGCTGAATTGGATTTCCTGTCAAGGATTTTCATCAGAATTTTTTTTTTTTATTGCAATGTTGCGTTTTCTGTTTTATTAATTATTATTATTACTTCGTCATTTCTTGATGTTTAAGGTAAAGTCTTTTACTGAGTTTACCTTTGAACTGATACAAGCCTTGAGGTTTTTAATAGACAATTTATTAAGTTTAATCTTTTAAAGATGAGATCTTTTGTTTGCTTTAAAAATTAGAGAATTGAAACACAAATTCAAAAAAAGGATCAGAAGAAAAACTGGTAGTTGGGAATGAAATGTGCTAGTTTTCAATTTTCAAAGCCACTACAGTTGTAATTCTTTGCTTTTGCAGTGAAAAAAAAAAGAAAAAAGAAACCATTGTCAGAAATTCTTTATCGGCAAAAGTATAATTTAATTATTGGTTAAAGAAAATAGGCCTTTCAAGACTGGGCATAAATTACTGTATGATCTCACAGCTGAATATAAACTTTTTAAATATTACAAAGGATTGATTAATTAAAATAATATTTTCTGAGTCTTATGCATCAACAAATAATCAATATTTAACTTTTTTTTTTCTTTTTTTCACTACACATAACAATCAATATACTTTTTTTTTGTCAATGTTTTTGCTTTTTTTCTTTTTTTTCTTTTTTTTTTTTTAGATTTAATAAATCGCTAGCAACAATAATAATTACATATTCATGCATTTCTGCAATTTTCAATACCTATGCACTGTATTCTCTGGCTATAAATTGGCATTTCCCAAGTTTCTTTCTTTCTTTTTTTTCCTGGCTCTGAACAATTCTGAAAATCTCAAATATTGAAAATAACATTTTTCGAGTGAATCGGATAAATAAAGCATGAAAGCATGATGGAAAACCTTTTAAAGGTTAGCGCTTATCATTCTAAAAATTTTTCCGTTTTATTGCTAAAATGCTAAATTATTCTGATTTTTGTGATATCCTGCAGCTGTTTAAATGTCTTTTCTATAGCAAAATATAAATGCGATTAAATGGTAGAAAAGTATTTAGAAAGTATAAATTCTTATAGAAGCTGTTATCATGGTGATAACATAACGTAGCCATTATTCTGAAATCGAGAGATAATGTGATCGAGATTACGAGATCAGCATTGTTGCATATTGTTTCCACCTGGCAAGATTAATCTCTCGAAAATGTTTGCATATGATTAATTTCTTTTTCGTCTGCTTAATTTAAGTCAAATCTTTTTTGCTTTAAACTTGCATTACTTTAGCAGTTGTCTTCTTAATTTGATGAACTTTCTTCTTTTTTTGCAGAATGTACTTTCGTGTGTGTCAGCTGTCAATCAGAAAGGCCAATGAAAGTTCTATTCCATACTTCTGCTGAATGTCAAAATCTATCACTTCTGTGCCTCTTCTACACATAATACTTATGTCAAATCGACTTACAACGGTTTGTATGTCCAAATGTTTGTTCCCATCTTTTGACACCGTATCGAAATTTTGAAAACCTCTTTCGAAAAAATATTGTCCTCAACCTTTTTATTGCACGGATTATTCGAGCAACTTTGATAAGATAATAATCTTGTAAATTTAATGAAGTGATTTAAATCTACTCTTTTTCTTTATAATTTTAGAAATGTTTATTTTCGAAAAGTGAGAAACTTGTTGATGACTTGTCATATATTTCAAAAGAAGATGACAAATCAGAAATAAGAGATGAAAAATGAAATTTTCGTCAACTATTTTTGTAATTTATACTAATTAACAATGGGAAATTATGCCCAATTTGCTTGAACAGATGTCAACCATTCCAAAAGGATGGCATCCATCTGTCGTTTCTTTTTAAGTCTTTCAAGCTGCTTTTCATACATCAATATCATTGTTATCGAAATTCGATATAGCACTTGCCAATGTCTTCAACGGCATTAGCATCGATCCATCCGTATATAGACTGCATGAGACGTCTTTCTAACAAATTCTTGATGGAAGCAGTTTCCATCGTTTCATTTATATTTATTCTGATCAGTCAGTCTCAGAATTTGATAATCATTTTGTTATCAGTCCTACTTTAGACAATTATCTTGCTATCAGTTCTACTTTGGACAATCATCTTGCTATCAGTTCTACTTTGGACAATCATCTTGCTATCAGTTCTACTTTAGACAATCATCTTGCTATCAGTTCTACTTTAGACAATCATCTTGCTATCAGTTCTACTCAACTTGAATTTTTAAACGACGTTATTCTGAATCTTACCTCGAAAAGATATAGTTACTAATAAATACTGCAATAATTTTGAAATTACTTCAGAGTGTATTAGTAATTCTAAATTTTTCTTTTATTTGTCATTTTTGGACGTTTGTTTTTTTTTATTGTGAAATTCTCAAAAAATATCATTCCCTATTCTATAGAAGCGTGGCATGTCTCATTGATTTGATATCAATAACAAATATAAACTAGTCTTAAGCTTAAATTTAGCTAAGAAATTTGAGCTTATAGAGTTTGAATTTCTTTTAGTTTGAGAATTTTCCGACTTTAGGTTTCCTTTTTTTTTAGGAAACTACCATGCTTCATGCTTTCCATCATAAACTCAGAGATTAAAATTCCAACTGTCATATAATGTCATTTAAAATAGATGACATTATATGATGGGAAAAGTTTTTAGAAAGTTGGATTATGTAGGAAAAGGAATGAAATATAGACAAACTTCATTTTATTTATTTTTGTGAAACATATTAGCAAAGACAAGCTTTAACTTTATTTTATTTATTTCTTCATTTATTCAGGAAGCAGTAATAACAATTCCCTGCCTCATCAACTTTATGACAAATAAATGCTTTTATTAGTTGCACAAAGACGCGACGAGATTGATCGTAATGTTTTTACTGTGGTCAAAGGTTATCATTGCCATTAACGTCTTCATAATATGTTATATTAAGATTTTGGTGATGCACGTTCCTTCTCGTTCTCGATCCATTCTATGCTGAGACAATACTCGATGTCAATCTTAAATCAAGAAAATCTTTGATTTCTATATCACATTCAGGAGTATTGTACCAAAATCTCAGGTTATTTCTTTAAATCTAAATTAAATTTATGTTTCAAAATTTGCTCATTCTTTGCATCGTTTCGTTATTTTTGTTTAAGTTTTAATTTCCGACAAAAGATTTTTTTCTTTAGTTTTCGTTTAAAATATCATTGCGAAGTTACTTTGATTTTCTCGCAATGTATTCTTCATTGGTAAGACTATAATGTCTATTCAATCAGATTTGTAACAACAATGTCCGGAGCTGTACATATAACTGTTAACGAGAAGGATGTTATCAAAGTTGTCTTGGAATTCTTGGAAACTCGAAGTTTACATATTGCTCAGGTTCATTATATTTGGAAAGGCTAACGAATTGATAAGTGAATTAATTGTAACTCATATGATTAGCGCTCATTGTTGATTATCTCTGAATTTTGTTCAGTTATCACTGGAACGAGAGACCGGTATAATTAACGGCGACTTCTCGGATGATGTCTTGTTTTTGCGACAGTTAGTCCTGGATGGTCAGTGGGACAATGCATTAGATTTTGTGGAGCCTCTTCGGGATTTGCCGGATTTCGATCTTCGGACATTTCGATATTATATTACAAAATACAAATATTTCGAACTATTATGCATCAAACAAGAGCCAGGCCCAATGCATGATAACGATTTCACTGTTGAGGTGATAATAACTATCGTTTTCTAACTAAAGAAGAAAGATAAGATAAGTAAACAAGAAAATGAACAATGAAATAAAATTATTTCCAGGAACTGGTAGAATGCTTGAAAGATCTTGAACATATATGTCCTACTCCAGAGGATTTCCATGCTCTTTGCGCACTACTCACTTTACCTAAGTTATCTGATCACGTCGATTTCAAAAATTGGAATCCAAGCAGCGCTCGAATGGAATGCTTTCGAAAAGTTGTCCAAAGCATTAGCAATTTTTAATTTATTTCTGCATGAATTGTAGAAAATAAGAAAATGATGGAAATTACATTTGCTTTTAGAAATAAATTTATAACATAATTTATGTAAATTATAGGTATATGGTGAACGTGTATGGTAATTGAAGGTACTGTAGGTATATGTATGGTAATTGTATGTAATTGCAATGAAGATTATAGGTATATGGTAATCAGGATTATAGGTATATGGTAGTAGAAAAATAGTCCAGATAATTAATAAATGCATTGAATTTCAGATCGAACCTATGGTTACACCTTTGTTACCTTCGACAGTAAAAAATGCAGAACATATGCCATCACATTCATTGAATGATCGTTTGATGCAATTAATCGTAAAAGGAACAATGTATGAAGGTTGCGTGGATTATTGTCAGGCACAGGCCATTAATGATCAGAAAGGTAAGGGATTTCTCTACGAACAGGTAAGCATTAAGTAAATTAACAAGTTTGGAAGGAATTAGACGCATGAACTGAATTTAATTGAATATTTTAAAGAACATAGTATATGTAAGTATTTTAAGTGTATGTAAGAAAAATTGTACCATATATTACTTGACAGAACCATACAAAATTGAACCAGAAACTTGTGAGATGCCAAAAAATATTTTTACTCGAAGTTTAAAAGATCTAATATGAGTAAATTTTTACACATTATTTGAAGAGCAGTGAGATTGTGGGAAAGAACTTTTTCTTATCATAAAACGAAGAATTAAGTTATATGCTATTAACTCATCATGAGAGTTATCTGATAAGCAATATGCTAAATATTACTGAGATAACAAATAAAATAAAGTCTCAAGTCTATTAAGTCAAATGAAGATGACTTGTCGCAATTGAAAATGCATAAAAATGGTACTGAAAATCCACAAGTTGAGATAAATATCTGTAAGAAATAAAATAATAATTAAAAGATATCTAATCGATAAATATCTGTCTCTTTAGGCATCGAAAAAGGTGCAATTCCAACAGCACTTCTATCTGCCAAGCCACATTTAATGAATACGGATTTATCACTGATATCTTGGCTTGCAGTTATTGGTCGTGAACAATTTACATTGCCTTTTGAACAGAAAGCTTTGGATTTAAAATTTGAGAAAGTGAAGCAAGTTTCGCGATTGTTTTCAATAATAATTTCTTCATGTAGACATCAAGTTGCCAAAGCACTAAGATGCTTCTACAGATATTATTCTAATAATTTAATTCAAATAGATTGCTCACCTTCGAGATACAGTCTTTTTTTGGACATCATAGTTAAAATTTTCATTAAAATTACTGATGAAACAATTCAGAAAGCCTAAACTAGAAGCTCAATGGACAGAGCACATCCTAGCAACACCAATCAAACCTGGTAATACATTTCCGCATGCTTTGGTACCAAATGCTAGGCTGAAGTGCGCTGAAAAAATGACCCGTTCTATGATACTACCATCGATGACATCATCGATTGGCGTCGGTTAATTTTAAATTATTTCCACATATCGTACTTTTGAAAAATCAAATTTTGCGATCAAAATGCATCCCTTGATTATCTCGTGATTTGCTAAATCGTATTTAAGATCTAATCTAAAGCAAATGAGTACTTTGTACAAAATTTAGAAGAATTTTCTTAGAAGGTGTTCCATCTGGTGTTCGAATTCCTTTGCACCCGATGTCGTATTCGACGATGCCATCAGTCGGTTTCTCAATTCAGAGTAGCATCGAAGAACATCCGAAAGAGATGATGGCTCAGAGTCAGATGATTGATGCCATGTTCGAAACATCCGAGCATACCAGAAGTAGTCGACCGGACAAATCATGCGAGCAGTTGCCATATCCGAATGCAGTATCGATGCAAACATCGGCTGCAATGCTTAGCTCATTGCAACGGAATCAGTAAGTAGATTTTCTGGATTCAGAATCCTACTGCAATATTGGCCGAAAATGGCTTTCTATTCGCAAGATTTCAGACAAGCCGTGATAACACAGAACATGGGTATCATTAGCTCACGGATGATGCACTCCATGATGCAGTTATCTCTCGGCACGGACAATACGCTACGTCAACAACTGGAAAATATGGCGCAACGTGGCCAACGGATCAGCTCTCTACCACCAGTACCTGAACTTTCTACACCCAGTGAATGCTCGTTGGTGGATTCGGTACGAATTGAAAATTCGTTGAATGACGCCGATTTAACTCCTGCACCTTCATTATCTCCGGCAATAGCATCTACAAGTGTGAATAATCCAATGAGCACATCTCTATTCCAGGAATTTTCAAATCGACAGTTGCGTCAGCAAGGTTAATTAATTTTTAAATTGCTTTTATAATATAGACTGTCTTCATAGAATATTTTTCATCCTACAGAAAGATGATAGATACAGTACGCCTTAAATTTTGTCGTGTATATTGAGAAGTGTCAGTAAAATTAAAAGTTTCTAAAATAATCAATTGTAAAAGTAATAATTCGAAGTATTTATGCTGTTTTCATTGAAAATTAATTCATTTCTTGATAAGATTTCAACGTATCTCTAAAAATCCATCCAATTCGATTGGTAGAACTATTGAAGTAATATTTCGATGTAAAATATTAGTGTCTTTTTCAGGAAAACCACAATTTGTCTCGCCTGTTGATTTACAGAATCAAATGATGCATGCCATAACAACCATGCCGAATTTGTCAGAATCACCCACGATTGGTGGCGTGTCATCCTGTGCTGCTGATTATGCTCCACGAAAAACAAATAAAGTTCCATTCACGGTGACGATTATTTGAGATTTATAATACAAAACACAATTGCGATTTATTATCCACTGCTTTTCTTTATTTGTTAATGTAATTTTTAAAAAAAGCTCTAAAGTAAAAGAATTTTTAACTTTTAAGTCTCATATGCTTTTGTTCATCAAAATTATTTAGCCAAACAAGATGTCGAAGGTGCCGTCTGTCTCACCGGTAGCGATGACAACTTCAGAGATTCGTACTGGACCTATCAAATCAGATCGACTGTCAATTCCGAGAAGTGCTAGCACTGTTGGTGTTCAAACTATTGCTACGGTATCTCAGGTACCTTGCTCAACAAGTGGGCTTAGTGTACAATTTGTTCCAGTTTGTCGGTAAGTTTCGAGTTTTGTTTTTATCAGTAACTTTTTTCAAATTTATCCGTAAAGTCCAGCTCTCCTGGTTGATTTCTTACGGATTTTTTATCAGATACGAAGATGTACAAGCAATACGAACCGTAGCATTCCATCCAACTGGTCGATTTTTCGCATTAGGAACCAATTCCAAACAAATGCTTATATGTAAATATCCCGATCTCAGGAAGTTTAGGCATGTTGCCTTTATTTTGATAATTGAGGCATTTTCATTATAATGATAATGATGACACCAAATTATAATGAGTTTTATAAAAAAAAAGCGTTCCTTCTTTATTATCAAAAATGTCATGGTTACCAGAATAGCTCTCAGAAGGCTATCAAGAGAAGCAACCACGTTGAACCACAGAATGCCAGACTTGTCCTTTTGTAACCACATAGAAAAGAACTGATGACGAGATAACTATTAGAATGCTGATAAGCCTTTCAGACCAGTGATAGTCTTATAGATGAAGGATAGAATTCACAGATAGATAACTTGAAATATATGCTGCTGTTGACATGCAATCAACATCGAAAACATCACAGAAAATTAAGTAGTCTGGTTGATCCTGGTGATTCAACTGAGCACTTCATTCCAGACCTGAAAATGCTCCACGTCATGTCGAGATCATGTTATCAAGGCCAAAGCAGCATCGTGGCAGTGTGTACTGTTTGGGATTCAATCCTACGGGTGAATTACTTGCAACGGGTTCCAATGATAAAACACTTCGATTAATGGCATTCAACACTGAACACTGCAAAATTGGTGCGCTTTTATAAATTAGTTTAATTATCTAATGACGACGAACAGCAATTTTTAGAAACCGAATTTTTGCCATTATTATTTCCGAAATTTTTCGAAAATCAAGCATCAGGCAGTCAGTTACATTTTAGAAAATTTAGGTGCAGAAACAGAACTGAATATTCACGATGGTACAGTTCGTGATCTAGTTTTCATGGAAGATAAGATGAATCGAAGTACAATCTTGGTTTCTGGTGGAGCTGGTAATTGTCGTATCCATTTGACGGATTGCACTACGGGTCAACCATTAAGTTCATATCAGGGACACACCGGTGAGTTTTAACTGATAAAAATCTGCTGAGACTTTTAATGGTATGTCTGAATTTTTCTCATCACTCACAAATTTAGCAATCAGGACGATCTTTTTCCTACAGTTTTGATAACAATAATCTTTGATATACTGATTTTAATTTGATCATTATACTTCGCTACATTATATTCCCTTTATTTCATTGCTTACTAATATTTAGAAATGAAAATAAAATAAAATTTTCTCCGTTGTAACTTAGTAAGCAGTTTGATTTTTAATCATTTTATAGAGAAATTTTCAACCAATCGTTACTCGATTAACTTAATCTTTAAGAAGACAAAAGCAGAAGGATTATGTTATTTAATGTTCAAATTTTTTAATACAATATTTTTTTTTTTTCTCTGAAGGACCACAAAAATCTGCTAAATTAATGAAAATGAATCTGTCTTGGCCAATTAATCATTGGAAATTGTACGGAAAGAGATCGGCTCCTTGAACTAATTGTTTCAATTTCAGAAGCTTGGAAAAACAATCGCAGACACATTTAAAATTAAATGACGCTATTTAATTTAAAATATGCAAAATTTGAAGGAAATATAACAAAATAATTATCTTTCAGCTCCTATCCTTGGTTTATATACATGGTCTAATAGGTGTTTTATCAGCTGCTCACAAGATAAAACAATACGATTTTGGGATCTAAGAGGTCCAGAAGCTATAAATATCATTTCTCCGAACTGTAAAACTTCTAGTAAGTTTCTTTCTTCGCAGCACCGTCAAGAATTTATGTATTTAATCCATAAAATAACTGGTAATCAATAATTTTCTGAAACAGATAATTTCACTCGCTTTCTCTACTTGAGATGCACCAGTGACATCAGTTTGTGTGGATCCAGGTGGGAAATTACTAGTATCAGGACATGAAGACGCATCTGTAATGCTTTATGATATTATCGGTGGTAGAACTGTGCAAATTTACCGACCACATGGTGACGAAGTTCGTACCGTACGATTTAGTAATGCTGCATATTATCTTCTCAGTGGTTCATATGATAAAAGGTAATCTTGTTAATCGAAATTCGTAAACCTCATTTTTTTAAAAATGTCTTTCCACTTTTAACCGATCTAATTGCTTTGAAAGTAATTCGTACATCCTTTATAGAGTGGTCATCACAGATATGAGAGGTGATTTGATGACACCGTTAATGTATCTTCCTGTCGCTGAACATAATGACAAAGTTATACAGTGCAGGTAATCATTTCCGAACTTTCAAATAACTAGCATCAGCTATCTCTATGCATTTGTCATTATCATTTTTTTATTGCAAGCTAAAAACATCATGTTTAAAACTGTTCCTGAGATTATTATCAAGAAAACATCATCAATCTTTTTTTCCAGATGGCATCCACACGATTTCTCATTTCTGAGCACTAGCGCTGATCGTACAGCCGTCCTATGGTCGCTTCCGCCTCCACCTCAATATCATTAATATTCTCCGAAATTTATTTTCAAAATCCAGTTCAAAGGTGAACTGAAAGAAGCATGAACATGTTCTATTTTTCTTGTTAATTAAAAATTATTTGTTTTCTGCAACTACAAAAAATATTTGCCAGTTCTTAAATGCTTTGTATTTATTTTTTGCATTACAACTGAAATTTCATTTAACGATTGGAAGTTCTCTTGTTTTAAGAGAAATTTAAAATAAATTTTACATCTGAAAAGGAGTTCGAAATCTTAAGATCAAAATAACTTGGATCAAACGTTTAATTGTTCAGAAAAGAAGTTTGCTTGAAGGATATGACATTCACGAGATCTAACTAAAGGCGATACTTTTATCGTTTAGAAAGAAAAAATTTTCTAATATAAAGATTATTTATTTTAAGAAGAAAACATTATATCTACGATTTATCCATCTTACTTTCTTCCATTCTTAATATGCCAGCATAGGTCTAGTTAATTTTAGTATGTTATCATTGTTATTAAGCAAATCGTTTTTTCTCAGCTTGTCAAATATTTCGATGATAAGTAACATCTTTCATTTCCCTATTAGATTAGATTAAAGAAGGCTTGTTATTATATGGATAGGAAAAGGAGATGAAAGTAACGACAAAAAAAGAGAAAACAAAATGGCAAAAGAGGAAACAAAAAAAGAAAGCGAAAGAAATGCCTCAAATTAGTTCCTGAACTAATTCGCGATTTCCACACCGAACTTCACTTCTTATAAACAATATATAGTAAAGCTAATGTTCTCTGCAAATTGGAATCAACATCCCCCCACTTCTATTTCGAAAAGGAAGAGGCAATGCAGCTGAGATTCAACGCGGCCGAGAAATGCCATTGTTAAACATCACTCTCGTGTCCATCCGTACGTGACGCCATCCCACTTGTCATATTTCATGTGCTATCACTCCATTTGTCATATTATCAGGTGTTATTATTTCTTTTCATATTATCGCATGTCCATAGTATCTTTCATATCCTTTCATATTATCATTTTATCTATCATATTATCACGTGTTATCATCCCATCTGTCGTATTATCACGTGTTACCATTCTATCCGCCATATCAGACCTCTCTCTCTTTTAGCAGAAGCCATCGGAACATTTCTCGATCAATACTGTAGTTTCCTCTCACCAGAACGATTCCCTGTACGATCTGATGAGTGTTTTTTTTGGTTAATTTGTACCTAAAAATGTAGAAAGGAAGCTTCTCTTCTTTATTTGTTCTTCCACTTATTCTTAAGAAACGCAAACCGTGGACCTCCTCCCCTCTTAAATATTCTAGGTGACATATAAAAATACGATTAGGAAAGGTGACTCTTAAATATTCCAGATGACATATTAAAGTACGATTAGGAAAGGTGCTGTTTCATTTTTCGAAAATAACTTGCAAGGGAAATTAAGAAAGGTCTTATTCTGTATCACCCATGCGATAATCTTCTGTTGTTGATGATTGCTACGTGATATATCTCGTAAACATACTAACAAATGTTTTTTTTCAATTTTGTCATTAGTTGCTATTACAGAGTGCTACAATCGTTAGAATTGCTTTAAAAGATTTCCATAAATCGCTATTTGAAGTCATTTCTCAAATGAGTAAATTGCAAGAAATCAGCGAGCAGATCGATTTTTCGGCTGAGGAATTGAAAATATTGGAATGGTGGCGGGAACAGAAAACATTCGCCAAATCTTTAGAGTGAATCTTACTGCGTTTGTTGTTTATCTTACATGAGCGATTTCTTCAAATTCTCATCAGCATTTAGTAGCATTTCTAGCTTGAACAAACTGAGATGGTATATTTATAGTCTCGAGAATTGGAATAGTTCTTGATTGTGCCATAACTAACAGAACCGTTTGCGACGAACAATGCAGAAATTTCAATTCTATCATAATTTCCACATTTGTCGAAATAGCAACATCATCATTATATTTCAAGTTAAAATTTAGGCTTAGCAAAGGTCGGACACGTTATACCTTCTACGATGGCCCTCCATTTGCTACAGGCTTGCCTCACTATGGTCATATCTTAGCTGGAACTATTAAGGATGTTGTTACTCGCTGGGCACATCAAAATGGATATTATGTTGAACGTCGCTTTGGTTGGGATACGCATGGCCTTCCAGTGGTACGTTTCGAAATTTTCGTTGGATTTCACAAAATTTCATAAGGGGCCGAATTTTCGTAAAATGTAGAATAGAATAGCATCATTTTTGAAGATGTGGAAGATGAAAGAATATAGAGATATCATTTCAGGAATACGAAATCGATAAAATATTTGGAATTAAAGGTCCTCAGGATGTTCTCAAGCTAGGTATTGATAAATATAATGCTGAATGCCGAAATATTGTTATGCGATATTCATCAGAATGGGAGGTTTGTGCGTTATTATTTGTTTGCAGTCTTTCCATGATTTTGTGAAATGGGAACTGCACTTTATCACTTTATTTATAAATAGCTAATTTTAAATCATTCATATTTTTGTAATTCTTTCCTTTGCCTTTCTAGGTTTATTAATTTTAAATTCATTCATGGGAGGGAATTTTTACAGAATACGGTTGAACGTATGGGACGTTGGATTGATTTCCGAAATGATTATAAGACACTTTATCCGTGGTTCATGGAAAGTGTTTGGTGGGTCTTTAGTCAATTGTTCAAAAAAGGACTTGTATACAGAGGAGTTAAGGTGTGTTTTCATCTACATTTCCTATTAATTCTTTCCGATATTCAGTGATGCAAGTAATTATATTGATTAATCGCTAAAATGGTTTATTTGTTTGGAGAACGAAAAGATTCTCTTCAAATTTGGCTTGAAAATATATTCTTCAGTATGCTATCGCAATATTTTATGTTTTGAAGAATTATAAATATGTTAATTTAGGTCATGCCATTTTCGACAGCTTGCTCTACGCCGCTTTCGAATTTTGAGGCTGGACAAAATTATAAAGATGTTGTTGATCCTGCAGGTAATCTTAGTTAATGAATACTTATTTCTATAATTGTAAATTGTCATAGCATTCAGATAGTATCACTTGAGCCTTTTAGAATTTTTAAGGATTCATAATTAAAAGTCGAGAATTATGCTAATGAATTTCTTCTTGAAACATCGATTATTTTCCTTTGGTTATGGGAAGTTCTAATTGCTTTTGCATGACCAGGTTCAGTATTATATGTGTAATTTACTGCATGATTTTGAGTGATTTTAATATCATTTTTAAATTTTTTTCTTCCTGAAGTATTAATGCAGAAGAAGTTTGTAATAAATAAATGGATTATTTTTACTTCAATTGCTTAAAAGCCTTATGCCAAATGATTCAGTGGTAGTTGGCTTCACACTGGATGATGACTCATCGATACAGCTAGCTGCATGGACGACAACACCGTGGACTTTACCGAGTAATTTATGTATTGCTGTTCATCCAGATCTTATTTACGTCATTGTTCGAGATAAAAAGACTGAAAAAAAATACATCTTGATGGAACAGGTAGATATTTTTTGATAAGGCTTCATTTATCACCATAATATAGATAAATTCACTTTTTTCATCGCTGTTTTGGATAACCCTTTAATTAATAAACTTTTCCACAATTTGAATAGACAGCAAATGATCAATCAAAATAGTTATTGGCAATCATCGTTTACTTGCTTTTTTTTTTCATATTCAGTCAGGCTCAAACATGCGAGTGCATCACACAGTTCACATTCTCATTGCCTTACAATGTTAAAAAATAATTGGGTAATCTTACTAATGTAGACATTATAGAAATTCAATTTTAAGGTCCTAGTAATTCTTTGACTTTAACCCATTTTCCAGAGAATATCTGAACTGTACAAAGATGTCGAGGATTACGAAATTTTGGATCGATTTAAGGGAAAAACATTGGAAGGTAAAACCTACCAGCCGCTTTTCCCATATTTCACGGAAATGAAAAGTAAAACTGGCGCATTTCGAGTTCTTGTTGCTACGTATGTCACTACCGACCAAGGTACTGGTATAGTCCATCAAGCTCCGTATTTTGGCGAGGTAAATTATCCAAAGCATCTTTTTTTTTTCTTGTTTCTGTATTCAGTTCCAGATACTTTGAAGTACTCATCTTTGTTCGTCTACCGACTTTCAAATTACCAAGTTTTAATCGAGTTTTGAATTGTGCGTAAATTGGATAATACATATTCCATAATGATTCTATTACAATAAATTGAGATTAGCATTGGTTATATTTTTGATTCAGATCGACTTTCAAACATGTTTGGATAATGGTGTGATAACCCGTGATATGAAACCAATCTGTCCGGTTGATGAATGTGGTCGGTTCAAAGATGAAGTTGTTGATTTTTGCGGCCAATATGTAAAAGATGCAGATAAAAATATTTGCAAATATTTGAAGGTTTGTAATATGATTAATGAGATCTTGATCTTAATTTTTTTTTGGTTCTGATTTCATAATTTTCTTAATTTTCACTAAAAGCGCCCTAATCAAATGAAATGTTTTATTCTTAATTTTAGCAACATGGAAACCTCATCAAACTAAGTGAAGTGAAGCATAATTATCCCTTTTGTTGGCGATCCGACACACCACTGTTG
Organism: Onchocerca lupi; assembly: GCA_028564675.1. Taxonomy (NCBI): domain Eukaryota; kingdom Metazoa; phylum Nematoda; class Chromadorea; order Rhabditida; family Onchocercidae; genus Onchocerca; species Onchocerca lupi. The sequence goes on from JAOVVO010000046.1 coordinate 150,248, forward strand.
TATATGTCGGTACCATCCTGGTTCATTCGTGTTGAAGAAATCGTACCAAAACTGCTAACCAATAATGATAAAACTTACTGGCTAGTTTAACCTTGATATTCAAGCTGCAGTACAGAAACTCTAAATTCTTGAATTATGCTGAAGTGAAATATTGGAATAGATTTTTCCAGGATTCCGTCATTTGTAAAAGAGAAAAGATTTGGGAATTGGTTGAAAGATGCTCGTGATTGGGCAGTTTCAAGAAATCGATTTTGGGGCACTCCTATAAATTTATGGGTTAGTGATGATCTGGAAGAAATTGTCGCCCCAGCCTCAATTGCTGAGCTGGAAAGATTATCCGGACACAAAGTAACTGATTTACATAGAGAAAGGTGAGTCTTTTGAAAGTCATATGGAGCTAGCAGGCATATGAATCTTTTGGGATGTTTAGAATAAAAAAGAAAAGAAAATTATTCTGAGCAGATGTGTAAAAATGATGAAATATTTGTTTTTCAGTGTAGATCACATTACAATACCATCATCTACTGGTCGCGGCGTGTTGCATCGGGTTAGCGAAGTTTTCGATTGCTGGTTTGAATCTGGTTCAATGCCTTACGCTCAAAATCATTATCCATTTGAACGGAAAAGTGATTTCGAGAACAATTTTCCGGCTGATTTCATCGCTGAAGGTTTCTGATCTTTATTTAATTGTTATGGTCCTATCTTGGAGAGTCATATTAATAAGTTATATTAATAAGATATGAATTAGAGGAATAATAAGAAACAATGGAAAATATCCTCTTACATTGAAAGAAGAAGTGATTCATAAAATTAACTATGCAGTATCAGAATAAAGAAAATCAACAGTTTGTAAAAATCTTCAACCGTATTATAAAAAGAAAAAGCAGAGAATAAAAATGGGTATAAAATAGATCAAAAACTGGAAACAGCATAGCTTATTCAATTGACAGAACTTTTCGATTTCCTTTATCTTTTTGCATTCCGTGATTCTGAAAAAGAGGCTGTATTGGTTAGATTTATAATGTTCACATGAAACCGAAGTGGATTATATTTTGTGAGAATTAGGCTTTAAATCGCTTTTGATTTATTTCGGAATAAGGAATTGTTGTTATGATGTTTTTTTATTTTTTTTTTTCAAATTTGCTGCTATTTTAAATTGTGCTATTCATTTAATTTCTCAGTTACTACAAATTTTAATTTCTGTTTGAGCTCTAAATTTATAGGTATCGATCAAACACGTGGTTGGTTTTATACCCTTATGGTTCTTTCAACAGCGCTCTTTGATCGACCACCATTCAAGAATCTTATTTGCAATGGTCTGGTACTTGCTGCTGACGGCTCGAAAATGTCAAAACGAAAGAAAAATTATCCGGATCCTTTAGAGGTTGGTTTTAGAAGTTTCTATAAATTTGAAACTTTACAGATATGAATTAGTTTCTTTGATATTAATTACTGTGGACGTAAACTGGCTTTACAGATTGTTGGAAAATATGGTGCTGATGCTTTGAGAGTTTATTTGATCAATTCACCGGTTGTTCGTGGAGAGAATTTACGTTTTCGGGAGGAAGGAGTTAGAGATGTATTGAAAGATGTGTTATTACCATGGTACAATGCATACAGATTTTTCGTTCAGAATGTGAAAGTTTACGAATACGTTGGTTTTGATTGAATCAGTTTTTTTTTGTTTTTTTGTTTTTTTTTTTATTTGTTTTCCATACTTCAGGAAAATTTTCGACGCCAAAAAAACAGTTGTACTTAAGTGTTATCCTTTTCTCAGTATAAAATTTATACAAAATATTTCAGTTCTGTAGTGCTTTATCTTTCTGAATTGTTATTTTTCTTTTATCTGCAAGGTATGATTTTGAAGCAAGTTGATTCATATTTTAGACGAATAGTAAAGAATTCACATTATTGGATACTAAATCGGTTAATGTAATGGATAGATGGATTCTGTCGTTTACAAACAGTTTGCTAAATTTTGTTAGAAATGAAATGAGTGCATATCGACTTTATGCAGTCGTCGCACCACTGACGAAATATTTCGACGTTTTAACAAATTGTTATATACGTTTAAATAGAAAACGGATGAAAGTAAGTTTGTTGTTTCTAAGTTTTTATCGAATTCGATTTAATCTATGTGTTTTTCTCTTTGGGAATGTTCAATATAATATCGACACGCTCTATTATTTTGATATAAGTTATTAATTCATTTATATCCTCATGTAATATGAATCCCGCCCGTTGATTTCAAAAAAAAAAAACCTTTTCTCCTTAAAATCGAACTTTTAGCATATGTTATTACAGATTTCTACGCTATTTTTTTTTTCCTGTGCAATAATCATTCTATTCTTTGTAAAAAATGGTTCCATTAGATTATTTTATTGGATTTATTCAAGAAAATGCCTGCGCAAATTGTAGGGTGAAGATGGCCCAGAAGATCATGCGCACAGTCTTTCGACATTAGGAAAAATTCTGCTACTCATTGTTCGACTTATGGCACCATTTACGCCTTTTTTTTGTGAACATTTATGGCAGAATTTACGACATATTTCTTCATCATCCAGTGAATCGGTACATTTCGAAATGATTCCACAGCCACTGTAAGAATTTGATTGTTTTCTTATTGAGCTCAAGTAATATATTGAGTATTTCAGGCAGACATTTTCACCACTTAACCACTTTAAATTGGCGATGTGGCATTTTATATCCAAATAAAACTAATGCATAAATCGGATAGTGCTACTTTAGCTAACTTGAATCTTCATATTTATTTTCATCAACTCAAATTGCGTTTCCTTTTTCTCTCACAATTACGATGAAAGATCCTATTTTTGATTGTTTCAGTTTAAATTTAAAACATAAAGAAAATATATCTCATATCAAAATTTCAGAAATGATTTAATAGACATATCAGTGGAGAAAAGAGTTGCAAGAATGAGAGCAGTTATTGATCTCGTTCGGGTTTTACGGGAAAGAAAGGGAATACCAGTCAAGGTGTACAATTTTTCTTTATGTGATAGCTGATTCATAGATCGTTACGAATTCCTTGATCTAGAATTTTTTATTATCTATTTATCATATACAATGTATTTTTCCTGTTACAGCCATTATTTTGCAGTATCCACTTAAAGAGATGATCGTAATCAACCATGAAAAGCAATTCTTAGATGACGTTCTCTCATTGCAAAATTATATTATAACGGAAGTTAATGTAAGGATGCTGACGGTTTCGCACAATAAGGAGAAGTATGGTGTATATTTGAAAGCTGAACCCAATTTTCGCTTACTTGGTTCCAGATTGAAAAATGATCAGAAAAAAGTTGTTGATTACCTGAAGGTTGTTATGTATAAATTTAGAAGAAATTTTTCTAAAATTAAATTGTTCTTTATTGAACGTTTAAGAATTTTTATTTTTACATTTTTGTCAATTGTATTTCGAATATTATTTGTTGAAAAAAAAAAGTGAATGGCTTTATACTTCATAACTCTGGAGGGATTTTTTCTTTTATTCATAGAAATGTTTCGATGATTCATCACGTTTCATTCAAAAAATGAAATTTATAGTAGGCAGTCCATTTATTGTTGATAAATTAAGATATTTTAGTTACTTTTATTTTCAAAATATTTAACTTCCAAATTCAGTATTCATTCTGATCGGAAAAAAATTTTCTTTTTTTCAGAATCAAGTTACCGAAAAGGAATTGGAACAGTTCGCAGAACGAGGCACATTGAATATATTAGGTTATGAATTGTCTGCTGAAGAAGTGAATTTGTCTTATGCATGTCGTGGTGTCCAAGCTACTAATGAACAATTGGAAGCGCATTCAGATGGCCAGGTATTTGTGAAACTATGTGTTATTTTTACTATTGTTTGTTTATATTTGTATTTGTAGTTTTGAAATATTTATATTTTGGAGGTGGTCGATTTGTTGCCATGATTTATGAAAATCTTTAAATTTTATTTCATGCAATTATGACTTTTCGGTTATATTTCAAGAAAATTCCCAGTTATATTTCGAGAGTCTTCACTGTGCAGTTATTTAGACAATAGTGATAGTGGATACAACTGAAGATGACGATCTAAAGGACGAAGGCTTTGCGCGTGAGGTTGTTAATCGCGTCCAGAAACTTCGTAAAAGTGTAAGTCTTTATTCTAATTTGGAAATAAAAGGAGCGAGAGATCGGAAAGAATAAGAAGTCTTTTTTAGCAATAGACCATGTTTAACTTCAGACCTTTGATATGCGCAGTTAGATAGTTTTTTTTTTTTATATATATATATTATGTTTTTCATCATTTTCCTCCAGTATTTTTTTTTTTTTTTGAAAGAAATTGCAACACAATTTTAGTATTGGGTTGTTGATCCAATTTTTAGCATAAAAAGTGAAAACTATCTGCAGGCGAAATTGTTGCCAAACGACAAGGCAGTAGCATATTGCAAAGTAAGTCCTTCTACTCATCGTCTGGCTGCAGTAATTAAAGACTACAGTGAATTTATTGAGAACGCGACTGGTACTCCAGTACTCTTATCCAGTTTACCAGATGATGTGAAGAATGCAAAAATAGAGGTATCTTGTAGCTCAGTGAAGGATGCAAAAATAGAGGTATGTTGTGCTTAATTTCAAAAAAAAAGGTGATGTTTTGTTCCGAAAGAATCAAAATATGTTTTGATAATAATTGACCGAAATAGGTAGTTTTCTCTTTATTTGAAATATTCCATTTTTTTGAACCATTCAGCAAACAATCTAATTTAAATTGATTTAGTTATATCTGATCTGCTACCAAGCGACTTCATCTGCAGTGACAGTGCATTATGGTACCCGAAAACATTCCATATTATTGGCAGCCAATGATGAAGTCCTAACATATACCAGATTACTTTATGAGATACGTTCTGTCTTTTCTTTATGGTCCAAATCTAAGTTACTACTTTCCTTAGAGGCACTACCGACAGTAACATTTATTTCTTCCAAATGTAATTTACTTGATTTGGCTGACAAAGATATTTATGTTATTGCCTCTTGAATTTATAAGCACATTTAAGTTATAATTGGGACTGCAATTCTTCATAATTTTTTTTAATTAGTGACTTTTCTAAATTTTTGCTCTGAAATTTCACTTGCGCTCAAAATTTGATATTGATGTTCCATTTTATCTGCTTTATGATACTTTAGAATAGTGTCTGAATATTGTTTAAGGCTACGGAATCATTATGTTCCTTTCAGTAATTAATATTCTCGATATTTCACATAGAAACGATTTTAAATGCATGTGAAGAAGCATTTTTTCCGGTGTAGGTGTTGGATTTCGAATTATTTTTGAGATTTTCTATTTAATGTTTGTAGTTATCGTAATACTTTTATCTCTTACGTTCTTATAAGCACTCTTAAATGCATCCTATTTATTTGGATGCATCACAGTGTATTATGATTTTTAATCCTTCAAAATTCATGCTGATTACCCTCTTCTGATGTACTCAGAGCCGTTATTTTTTGGCATTATTTGTTTTTCATAGACGTATCTTGTTGTTTCGTCAGTTGATACTTGTTGTTGGCTTATAAATGATTTATCACATATTTGTGAGCAGTAAAATCAAAAATTCTGAATTACTCCACTTTCACTTCTTTCTAATAATGAGTAGAGATTACTTCCCATACGACAAAAAATTTTCTTCACTACTTCTGCGAAGTTTCCTGCTGGATATTGGCCTGTTGGAGTTAGTGCTGATAGATTCGACGAATTTTTTTTGTTTACTGACAAGTATATTTATTAACCTGAAACAAAAGTAGCTGCTACTTTTAAATTTTGCTGTTTGCTGTCGCACTATATTCCCAAATAAATGCATTATATTATGCAAGAAGTCTGATTTCTTTCAAGAATGCAGCGACAAGTTTCTCTTACACAAGGTTTCATATTTTTCATTACCTCGAAGAAGTCACAAAGAGTTATTTCTGGTGTAAAAGTTGTTTCCGGTAGTTCTGGTATTATTTGTAGTATGAAATCAATATCATGAAATAATATAGAGATCAGAAGTATTGATGCTATCAGATAGGACTCGGTGGCTCCGGCTCATTTTCTTCCATTGTATTCTTTAACATTTTGAGCTGTTGCATCAGAAATTCCTTTTCCATCTTCAGCGTTTGAACTTCACTTAGTGCTTCATCACGCTCCGACCTTATCTGTAAAATCTCATTCAGTGTCTCATAAAAATAAAATATTTTTAAATTTAAGTTCTAATATAGTAAATCTAGTCCAATTCCAAATTTTAAATAAAACATTCATACAGTCATTTGGTTCTTTTGAAAATCATTAAATATCAGATACATTGATGCCTTTTAAGGGGTAGTAAATTTAACACTATTATTTTCCAGATCAGAAAGTAATTTAATGTCCATTATCAGTACTTTGATAATTTCTAAATCCACAAAAAGAGGGCAAACCGCTTCAATTTCTCTTGCATCTTTCTGTGAAGTTGAACCATTGTTGAGGGATGCTTGCTCTTGAAATCGTTTTAATTCTTCGATCTACAAATCACAAATTGGTCAAAGAAAAAAAGATAAAACAAAAACAAAACAAGACCTAGTATACCAGGTAAAATGATCACAGCATATCATATAATAGGTACTAATACACTAAATAATGCATTTGGACAAGATGATTATTTTTATAATTGAAAAGAAATTTAAAAGATTCCGGAGGCGTACTCAATTAGTATCCATCTAACAGATGTATAGAATTAAAATTGAGATCACGGAACCTATCATTAATCTCATTTAATTACGAGAAGGATCTAAGAGAAACAGTCCATCAAACCACAATATTAATCCAATAGTTTTAAATGATGCATAATGAACTACGAACTAATTTAATGTACCATGAAATTCAGAAATATGTTTAACGAAACCTCCTCTTTGGCAGCTGCATGAGAAGCTTCAAGTTCACTACATTTAGCTTCCATCATCATTAGTTCAGTTTGTAATTCACTACATCGATTTTCCAACCTTCGCATGCTCCTGTAATATCGTTTTTATTTCATTCTCTTAGATTTGTGAAATTTAAATATTCCAGGAGAAATTTTTCTGAGTGAAGAGAAAATATCGAAAAAATACACACTCGAATAATTTTCCTTGTGAACCATCCAAACGTGTCCATCGTAAGCAGCTCACATCCACCTGCAAAAATTAATTTTCTCAAAATTTGGAACGAAAAAATCAATGGATAAGAATTCATTTTAATATAAGAAAAGATTTCGAAGTATTTTCATTCACTAAATTTTTCTGATGCTTTTTCTATTAATTAATCAAAAAATAGAAAAAACCAAGCATTCACAGCTCATTCATCAATTTCACGGAAGAGAAAAAAAAAACGCAAATTACCGAAATATTTTGCATTAATTTTGATTAACATGAGTAGTATGTCACATCTGCGACAAAAAAAAAAACTTGCGTTTTTTAATAGTCTATATAAATAAATATGTAAATATTCGCTGTCAAAAATCTCGAATCTTCGAAGTTCCTTACCTATTGCTTTGAAATTTTGACACAAAATTGCATTCGAAAAGGCACATTTTTTGAAAGAAGGAAGGGATTTATTGATTTTTGTAGATTATTATGAATTTTTTTTTTTTAATCTCAAATGTTCAGGAATCGAAAGATGCAGAATCTACTTAGCATAATATTTACTACATTTTCGTTTCTGACATGATTTGATAAATCATCGAACTTTTTGATAAACCAATAAATCATTGATAAATGATCGATGGGAAAGAAATGTGAAATACACGATTAGAATTTTTTTTTTATGACAGGACGTAAATTGTAGTAATTTTATTTGGTTTATGCAATTGGCGTAATGCATACCGGTAGATCGGTGATCGTTGAGGCATGCATAAATTCCGGTCGTGCCTGGCACTCTTCATCGAGCATTATTGAGGGTGTCTCCGGCGGGGAATTCATTTCCAGTGGCTAAAATTACCATTATATTTGCAAGGTCAAGCAAAAAAGAATTCAACGAAAGGTAGGTCTTTTCATTTTTCTTCCAAATGCAACTCTAAAAAACCATCACATCATTTCTCGGAAATTTAACTGCTGTCTATTTTTATTATTATTATTATTATTATTATTTGGTTGCGTTCTTACTTCAAATAAATAGATATGAAATCATTTTAAATTTCAACTTTTAGCAAATTTCAAGAATTCTTAAATTTCAGCATAGAATGAAAAATTAACCATTCGGTTGGCTATTCGTTCTTTTTCTAGTAAATGCATGCGAGCTTTCATGCGTGAAATTTCAGCTTCTACAGCTCGTTTTGCACTCAATAATTGTTTGTTCTCTTCCTGAAATAATACTCGCAGTATTTTCAGTGAGTTCCTTTTAGAAGGAGCATTGTAAAATGAAAGGCATAGCAATATGCGAGAAAAATGAAAAAAATGAAATTCATTCATTAATTGTTTTAAGGCTTTCGGTGTCATACAATGCCTCTAATTAATGATTGCTTTTTAATTATTATTGCTGCAATTCCTGCAGTGGTCTAAGATGGAAGATGCTATTCTTTAGGATATTTCCAGTCGCAAGATCACAGCTCATACTTAACAACCATTAACCTTGGCTTCCGTGAGCGCTATCCGTAACGAATGTCCTTCTTCACGAGCTCGATTCCGTTCGTTCCGCACCGTGCTCCATTTCTGTCGCCATGATGCGGTACATTCCGACCACCAACGCATCGTCCTCTCCATCTGAGCTGCTCGTTGTCGAGCCTGAAAGTTATCGGAATAATAATATTTTAGTACCATGCCCAACAGTCCAAAAATATATAATTAGAGAGAATTCATCAATTTCTGAATATTTCGCCATATTCATTTGAAACAAAAAAGTTTTGATGCACAAGTTGTTGATATTCAATTCAAGTTATTGATGATTTAATTACTGACAACTAGGGTATGATGAAATGTGATATTCCTGATAAGGTCTAGAAATGACAATTTAACATTAAATAAAACTTTTCGGAACTACTTTTCATGGTTTGTTTCGATATTTCGATAAGATTAATGGAATTGAAATACTTCGTTAAGTTCTTGAAGTCGTGCCAATTCACAGGCATCCCAATCTGTATGCTGACAACGGCCCCATATGCTCCCAGCTGCAAATATATGCATTGATTTTAGAACTTTTTATCAATCAAATGAACCTCTTATGCAAAAAGCCTAACCACTTATGATTTAGTTACTGATAATAAGTGATTCGTATAAATATTTGATTACATTCATTTAGCAATTTCTATTAAATTTCAAACAGTTGGAAATGATGAAAGATTTATAAACAAAATCTTACATCAAAATTCCATCTGGTATTTTTAACAAAAATTATTTTGAACATATTGCAATTTTATTTTTAGATAAAATTACATTCATTTGCATGCCGTTAGATGTCTTTTACAGCGATTTTGAAACTTCACAACTTCAGCCCCAGTTCATTATCTTGTAAGTTAATAAACTATTGATTCTAAAAATTTAGAAAACAAGAAGAGAAAAGAGAGAGTTCGGAGAGTGAAAGAGTTATTACAGTAACATGCTCAATCAAGCAAGTTTTCCATTTCATCATCCGAATCTAAATCCAAATTTAAAGTGGGACATAAGAATTGATATGACAATGTCTCGTATACATTTCTAACCGAACGTATTATTTGCTATAAAATCGAACTACCAATTATGGTTATGTTTAATTAAAAATAGTACTATCTGCAAATTTTACCAATCTACCTAAAAATCTATTTCTAAATTTTATCTGTACTATTTGCAAATTTTAAATGCTTGAAAGTTTCTATGTTTAAAAAATTGGGCTTTGTTTTTCATTTCAAACCACCACTATATTTATTTGTAACAGATGGAATTTTTCGGTGCTAACTATGATAGGAAAGTTGCAATGCATGCTTAAAAATTAAATAAATTTCATTTTCCCCAAAATTCCATTTAATTCCATTTTGAAACATTTACTACAGCAAATATTTCATCGAATATTGCAATTAAAAAGCAGAAATTTAAAATGCAAATAATCAAAGAATTGGAAAAGATACAAACCGCCAATATTAGAATATCGATTATATATCGAAGCGTCCATCGATCCTTGATCACTCATCGTTTCTGAGGAAAAAGTTTGGAAGAAAGTTCAGCTTTAAGGCAATCAGCAAGATGTTTAATGTAAAATGATAGAAGCTGTTGACCGAACGAAATGGGAACACCTGACGCTACGCGCATTTCATCACCTTAATCTTATCATCACAGCAGCAATGATACGAATCATCACTTCGAACTTCAGCAAACTGATCCGCTCTCACTGATCAGCATAAATTTGTACCCAAGCATCGATCCAAGTTTTGAAGTGACCTTTAAATATACATGTGCTACTCGCGAAGCATCATTAATTCGCAACTGATACTCTTTCCCCATATTTCTGATCTGCAAAATCTTCAAACTTTCTTGAATTCTCCTTGAACTAACTAATTTACATTCTTTTTAGCGATTCGAACTCTTTATTCTTTTGCTAATATTGTAAACAAACCATCACATACTTATCAAAAAGTTTATCTTATCATCGTATGTATGAGCAACAAAAGGAATTCATTAATGAGCAATTTGTTCACTGCATAATAAAAAACTTTCTATGAGACAATTTTGAAGCATCCAAAAGTATTTTTTCACTCAAAAGTAATCTTTGATCCTTTGAAGGACTTTCATTATTCGTCAAGGCGAAAATATAGATGCTTGTAGTTCACGAAATTAAAAATTTGGCTACGATAATACATGATGTGGTAATTACCTTTTTTCTTTTGTCATACTAAATTTTTGTTTAAAAGTAATCATGTATAATATTTGATGGAACTTCTACAAAACTTCAAAGATCCTAAATTGATTCAACAATGTCGATCTTTTGAAGCAAAAATCGAAAGAAACAGTGAGAAATTAAAAAGCGTAATTAAAACATTGGAAAATGGCTTTCCAATGATTCTTTCAGTTGTAAAATTATAAATTCTTGCAAAAAAAAACATGCTATATTTTAAGAAAAAAAAGAAATAGAAAGACGATAACATTTTTGTGGCAACAATCATACTAACTTCACGTTTAAATATCGAAATTATCTTTAAAATTTCGTACTAACGATTGAGAGCTTAGAGAAAAGAAAATCAGATCACAAAAATGCTAATTCCTGTTCGAAATGATAGCACAAAATCCACAATATACACAACAATATTGATGAATATTAAAACCTGAAAGTATCAGAATCACCACTTTTTATTTTAATAGCTTTATTTTATTTAAAATTTTTAATGTAATAAAAGTTTATTATGAAAGTAAATTTGCAAAAAGAGATAAAAGTGAAAACTCTTACTACAATGTAGGAAAAAGGTAAGTTAACATATGATGGTGTTCCCGAATCTACAACACTATCTCCAGAATGACACATATGAGTCTATCATAATGATAATGCAGTGCATTATCATCTTCAATCTTTGGTTTCAATGGATTATCATATCCTATCAGATTTGCATAATTCTGTCATAATGCCAATAAAAAGAATTACAATCGGTTTTTAAGGTGTAAAATATTGAGAAATAAGATTGGGGAACAGTGGGATTACCCGTTCATAGTCACCGATATTTAAAAAATTCTTGATTAAAAAAACCTTGCGGAAAACTTACACTTGCAATAATCCATTCTAGCCTATAACAAACTAATCCAATTTTTTCACCGTTGGGTGGATAACATGCCGCATAATATGCTTCTATAGTTCCGGCGAATATATAACCAAATGAGCCAACTAAGCTGATTAGATAATCCTAAAATTTGTATAGTTCCATGCAACAAAACAAAGATATTCATAGAAAGAAAAATGGAAAATTGAACATTTCAGAAAGTTTCGTAATAAATGATTTTATTGCAACAATTCATTTCATATCAAAAGAGAAAATTCAAATGTCTATTTTTCCGCTTTCTAGTTGATTTCATTCGTGATCAATGATCCTATGTCAGGTTACATCATAGATTTCAAATTTTTCCGAAAAAATTAGAAATCGATTGGGAATGAATATTGATTCAGTGATGAGCTTGTGTAGCAACGAAGAGAAACAGCTAATGAAATGTCAGATTAAATAGGCGATGAAAATTATCATTAATGTGTGTCTCCAGGTCATCAAACTTTTTCTGCAGAAATTACGACAAAAATGAAATGAATTCTTCCATACGGACGTATTGGAATTCCCAAATAACTGTCATCAATCTTTTTTTTAAAAAAGAAAGTGAGATAACCAACGAATTTCTGCCATAACAAATATCGATAAGCGAAGCAAATACCAAATAACATAATGAGACACAGCGATGAGAAAGATATGCAAACACCGAGAGCCAAACTTTGCCATTGAGTTTGTGTCATTTTGACAAATTCATAGAAGGACATTTCACGCATTGGAGCAAGTATGAGTCCCATTGTGGCCACTCCAAGCAGCTTAATCGACTTTTGTAAATAAAAATAATCACCAAATCTTAAGACATGATAATACAGAAGAAAAATAATGATAATTCTTGGCATGTGATTCTTTTTTGCAATTTTAATAATTAAGCAGAAATGATTCGAAATAATTCTGATCGATCTTACTGATTGATAATAACGACAGAAGACATTATACCGTAGAAATAAATTCAATCCTTCAATAAAACTTTTAGAGTACCTAAACAAAAGACGACACTTTTTTTTTGTCGTACATTATAGAATGATGTGTAGAAAATTCGCTAATATTCAATTATTACTACTTCAAGTATTTTAGTGATAATACTTTCTTTTTCCGAGCTATTATCATTTACTAATTGGTGCTTTTTGAGTTAACCTAATCTGAAATAGTATTCAGTAATCAAAAACAGATGTAATGGGAAGTAATAAATAAAAAAGAGATGTATTAAATTTGATAGTTTAGTTTCTTTTAATCAATCAAATTACCCAAAAATTAGTAAAATTACCAACCAATTCGATCATCTTAACAGTGATTCTCATCATAATGGAATATCGTTTGCCGTATTTCGTTGTTCTGACAGTATTCATAATACTTGGAGGATAGGTTGCATAACTTGGCGCATAGTATGGTCGGATTCGTCTCAGTGCAATCGGTTGCATATTTAAATGAACTGAATAATTAATTAAAATTCTATGTGATTCTTTCCATTTTCTTTGTAATCACAACAATTTACCATTCCTTTTCGAATTTTTGAAATATATATGCGAAATACTTTTACCTCTATACAATCCATGATAGTAATGAGATTGTCGATCGATTGGATTACTATCAAATTTTGATTCCTACAAAAGAGATAACTTTTAAATATTCTTTTAACTTTGACATATTTAAAAAGATTTACTAATTCTAACCGGATATGTTTGTATTCGGCCAGAAGATTCTTTCTTTTTTCGATACATTGGCCACTTTCTAGCATCTTTCCAAGGACCAGAATAACTTCTAAATGAATAATTGGCATTATGCAAATCTTAATAATTAGAATCACAATAGAATTATATAATGGAAAAATATTGAAAGCAGTTCAATTGCAGTGAAGGAAGGAACCTATATTCTCTTGAATCAAAGAAATGTGGATTGATCGCATGACTATGATTTCGTTTGGTGTACATCATCTCATACATCTTCGGCGGTACAGTTCGTATCGGTTCGGTTCTAAAGGGAAAATTAGCCGAAAATCTTTGAAATAAGCAAATAAATTTCAAATAATTTTCGAAATATTTGTGCCATATTCCATGTACGATATATACACAAATGGCACTGATAAAAATATTGCAACAATTTCTCGCAATCATTCACAGGCACGTAATTTCTCATGACTAGCCGATTAATTGGTTATTGCAATATCAACATTTACGTGCATCAAGAAAAGAGAAGTAAAATTTTCAACATTCTTAAAATCTTTTTATGAAGACTTTGAAAAGATGAAATTAAACACTTATTTAATTCATAATAGAAAAATCTAGAAACCTAGATCGTCGATAGAATACAGGACTAATATCGAATTGTAAATAACTTCGATAATTTGCATTTTTGCTAGAATTAGCACCATCATAATAGGTACTCATTATATCGCGATCTAAAAAAGAAAGTAAAACCAAAGGAAATTCCAAAACAAAAAGCATTGCAAGAAAGAATGTAAGAGTTGTTAGCTTCGAGAAAATTCAAGAGTAAATATACCATAATTCTTGTTTTTTTTGAAGTATGTTTCTGGGAAATGCAAACATTTTCAGAGCCATTAGTCACTTTTCGAATTATATTTTTGGATTATTGATAATGAAACCGATGTCTTTCGTATCTTCCGCTGATTCACTTATGAATCAGCGGAGGAATTTTTTAATTTATAATTTCAAGAATTTTTCAATGTTTCAGTAAGAAAAATTACCATTAATAGGATTAATAAAATAGGATACATAATTAGAATAATTAGGAAGTGCGGTAGGAACGGAAGCAGTAATAGCAGTAGTATTTGATTGAAGATAGGTAGGATTGTTACACATTGTCAACGATGTCAGATCGAGATGATGATGATAGAGATGGATGTCAGTGCTAGTGTCACCATTGGTGTCACCACTTAAATGTACAAATAATTGAAGATTCTGCAGAGCATATATCCGAAAAATTGAATAGTTGAATAGAGTTAAGAACAGAGAATAGCAAAGACATTTCAAATACTTCAATTACAAACGATAAAACAGTTAAATAATTTCGAGACACCGTATTCTGGAATGTAAGTCGTCTGACATCTTTCTGATGATGTCATCGCATAATTTTTTATCATTTTTCTACGATCATATTTATCAGTATTTTAATTTGAAGCTTTTCTTCATTCTCTTTGGAGATAGAATCACTCGACTTTCATATATAAATTATTTAAGAAAGGATAGATCGGCTGGAAATCGATTTAAATTTATAAGTTGTTAATAAGCACATGACCACAATTCTGCACTTACCAACGAACTTGAATGTATTCAATTGAATGGATAGATGGCTGGTAATAATTGAGAAAAAAAGATTTATCAAACTTTTTTTATGAAGTCCAGTCCAAAAAAAAAAAGCTTTAAAAAATGAATTCAAGGAAGAATTTCCAAATATGTTAATAAAAAAAAAAAACTTTTTCTCAAGTGAGTCAAAATACACATTGCAGTTTTCGGGTTCAAGCTAATATGTTTGCTTTATAAGATTAACAAATAACGAAAGATTCAATCATTTCGATCAAGAGAAAACTATTCGAAAAAATCAGATAAAACAGTAAAAACATTGCCAGAGGGTAATATATAATGTTTTAATAAGCCGAGATATTACTACAAAAATTTTTTTCGATTGATGGCATCGTCGAGAGCTTAAATTATTTTACATTTTTTTTTTAATTATTTTTCTTTTTGATTGAATGCTTTAAGATTTATATATTTCCATATAGCGAATAGCAAAAAAAAAAAAAAAAGTGCTCTAAATTAATCAATCCATCATTATCATTATCATTTATTCCTGTTCTCATTTTCCATTTCTTTCTTCATTGGATAAAAAACAAGCAAAATCATCTCTTTTTGAAATGTTGATGGATGAACGATGATGACGAGTTATTTTATGGCTTTAAAAAGAAAAAAAAAAAAAAAAAGTAATGTTGAGTAATGATATCAAAGGAAGGGAACGCGACAGGTGCAAAGGAATAAATGTTTTATCGACTATTTGTTAACTGATGACAGTTTGTCTGCGGGGTTACACTGATGAACAAATTACTATAATTGTTTAAAAAAAAAAAGAAAATTGATTTTTCATAAAAATTTGAACAAAAAATTCGTTCAATTGTCAGGTATCTACGAAGAATTACTTTTTCTGCATTTATTTGATGGTTTTCGTCGGGTGTGGTATTAATTTTGATTTCGATGGTTATTTCACATAAAAAAAAAAAAAAAACAAAAACAAAAGAAAAAGCAAGAATTACAATTTTTTCTTCATACGAGCTAAATAAAATATATTATTTTAAGTGCATTAGTTCGAAACGCCATAATTTTCTTCAAATACAATCTTTATCATTCTCCCCTATTCTGCTGCCAATAAATTATCCAGATTCAATCAACTCCACAAAAGTGTCACAGCTAAAAATTTATTACCATTTATCGATCATCAGCGTTAACTCAAAAACTAACTCTTTAACTCATCAGCTTTTCAATTTTTCCGCTTCTTTTCATTCTGTTCTTACGCATTTCCGGAGATTGATATTGAGTGGGATTTCGCATATGAAAAAAGCAAATTAAAAATTGAAATCAAATACTGTTCGGAGAAGTTTTTAATTCATTTTTTAGTTAGTTTGTTACTAATCGTAAATGGAAATCAGGAACAGATTTTGACAAATTTTGAAAATATTGTAGTTCTTCTGAAGCAAAAATAAGGTCTGTATAAGGTAGAAATCCTTTCATTTGAAAGATGAAAATATGAAGGAAGTGACATTGAAAAAGTCGAATTCCTTGTTAATTCATTATATGAAACTTACAGAAAACTAATATATAGCTTAATTTCGATACTTTCAGATTATTAGATATTCGCAAAAGTATTTTCAGTTTTCAAATTTGAACAGTGATTGGAGATTCAATAATTTTACGAAGTGTCTTAGGATTACCTACAAATGTCGCCCCATATCATTTCATCTTCTCATGTTTAAATTGTCAAATGTAATTTTAACTTTCAATCAGTTATAAACTTGATTTTGCGAGAATGAAGAATTAGCAAGAGCGAATTGTTCTAAGTGTAAAATTAATTTCCGCTAAAGGCCTTTTGCAAGATTTAAGAGCTTTTCCTTAGACTAAATTGCACAAACACTTCTTTTAGTTTATTTGTATTTGAGTACATCGAATATCCATCCGGTATGAAGTTTGTACAGCCAAAGTTCACTTTTTAAATTAAGACGGATAAATAGTGTGCATAAATGTTGAATTTTATGACATCTGCAGTGTATCACAAACATTTGGGCATGAAGATAATTTCAAAATTTTCGCCGAATATCGAGTCTGAGGCTGCATAAAAAATATGATAACAGAAATTAATTCAGTTTTGTTTAATCAAGACTGTTTAATTATCAAATTCATAGATAACGGACTTAGTCGCTAAGAAGAATAGCGTTTTTTCTGTCCTTCTGAAGTTTTCAAAAATATATCCATTGAAAATCAAAACAATTCATTGCAGTTAGCAACGGTGTATATTTGCAATTAATTAATTAATAAAAATGTTGAATGGACTTCTGTTGCGTTTTTTGTTGCAGAAACAAATAAATATGTCTTGAAGTATCGATTAGCAAACTGATGACCTTTGATTTGCATAAAATATCAAAATTGGCATGAAAAAAATACGGCGCAGGCTGATACCCCCTGCCAATCACAACATTATTTCAAGAGGATGAGAACGTATATCCTTCGATAGGAAAGATTATCGTGGGAGAAGAGTAAAGAAATGCGGGAAGGAGACAACTGGTGGGAATTGAGATGACAATTTGTTATGATGAAACTCGTAAAAGAAAAAAACAACTTTTACAGATCTGATTCAGAAGTATGGAATTTTCGGTCAATTGAAGAGAAACTAAATAACCAGTTTTCAGTTAAAATGTTGATGCTAAACCAAATCTCTGTACTTTTGTTGTCTCAGACTTTAAATAACTTATCAAAAGTTGCCGAATAGCAACGTAAATATTTGTCTTTTGCATATTTTTCCAAATTAAGATAGTCGTTTTGTAATTATTAATTTAAACATCAAGGATGAGCTTGAAGTTAGAACTTGTTCATGCAACGTTTCAGATGAACGCAATGATTAATACTGATAAGTTTGCCTCTTGAAGCCTTTTGTTCTCAACTGTTCGGAATTACCAAAAAATACTGATCAAATCAAAATTTAAAAAAATATAGGAAAAAAGAAAAAATGTAAAAAATAAATTGTCTATCTAATGTTTTCAAAAAAAAAAAAAATATCATGAAGGTTGAAAAAATTTTAATGGAACTGGGCAGAAAACTGCAAGAAGTGCTCATTTCGAAATGAAAGGAACTTATTTAAGTTCTAAGCATTTGGGAATCAGTACGAAAAGATCAAGATTTTTGTGACCAAGAATGAAGCACTACTCACTTTATAACAAATGGAAATATAGCACTGGTTTGAATTAGAAGAGAAATTATGAATGATTTCAGATTATTGATCTGTCACTTCCTTTTAATTTCTAATGCGAAAAGTTGTTGGGCACACAAATTGAGGGATTCTCAGCATTATTGCAGTATTTATTAAATATTGAAAAAGAAAGGACGAAAATAAAAGTTATGATTGTATTACAGTGCTTTCCTAATGATATATTTGGTGTTAGAGGTTACAATCAATGCAATTTACAGTATTGCATTCAATACAGCGAATGAAATAACTCATCCGAATGACTAGGTTTACTGTAAAAAAAGGAGGGATATTAGGTCTATTGTAAAATATTCTACCAATCAGTGTTGAATACGATATCATTAGTATTTACCATCCCTTATCAGTCATTCATACTAATTAGTGGGATTATACTAATTCGTGAGATTATATGCATAGGATGGGATTAAAAAATATCTAATTTTAAAAACAAAAAATACCACAGTGTTTCTCACAATGTCCCTTTGAAATCTTTTGCATTCAACTGAAATCAATTAAACTGCGATAATTTTTTTATTGTGGGAAATATCGCTAAAATCACTAAAACCGTTCAATCATTCAGTTCATTTCATATACTGCTAATCTATCAAATTGTAAAAAGATCTGGACATTAATTTTTAAAAGAAATTTGGTCTAAAATTTAAAAATTTGTTTAGCTCAAGAGAAATTTGCTTGATAAATCAAAGGATAAGAAGGAGAGAATCATTTTTTAGATTTATGATTTAGAGCAATATATTTGTAAGAAGTAGCTGCAGTGAGAGCTCCATGTTTAATAAGATCTAACCGTAAAACAACTCTTGGCATGATTTTTGAAATTCTTGTAATATAAGTCGAACTTCAAAAAAATTCTCGTAAGGTCATTAGCCAAATAGATAGGTCTTATTAATTATGTTTTTATTGCGTTTGTTCCAAAATATCATGTTGAATTACAAAATAATATGTAATTAAACAATAAATAATATTTTCTTCACATCAGTATGTATTTTTGTAAATGAAAAATAAATAGAAATGAAGAACTTATGCATCTTTTGCGACAAAAATCATTGATCTGATTCATTCTCGAGAATGTTCTAGCAGCAATAAAGAAACAGCAATAGTAATAATAAGGAAATAATAAGGGTAATAATGAAGGTACCAGTAGCCACCGTATAGTCAGATTATTTGGAAGAAACGATATCATGGGTAGCTAGCTGTACAACTGCTTTCGATTTTTTATTTTTTTCTCTTGTAGCATAATTTTAACACATTTTTATTAGATGGAATGTGGAACGCATGGAATAATTAGCAGCCTACATAAAATAACCTTTCACCTATCTGTCCAATCATTATTGTATCAGATTTAAAGAACAAAAAAATCCGTAAAAACCGTCAATTGCTGAGTAGATTTAAAAGGAAACGATTTGATGGTTGACCTTTCTAAATGTAATGTTACATTATGATAAAGAAGAGAGATACAATAATGATGGGACAAAAAAAAGAAAAAGTTGAAAAAGCCTCGAAAAAATTGGCCAAAGGTGAGATGGGAGATAGTTAGTTGGAATATTTACGTGATATCAGGATTACTTCATACCGATTCCTTTCATGCCATTCTAGTACATACAAATGAATAGCTGGACCCAGAATAAGCGAAAAAATCGGATCCCTTTTTTTTTTTTTTTAAAGGAAATCGACATATCAATTTTGCAAATTACCAAAGTTTGTGGTACCTAAAAACTATCGGTCTTTTAGCTTTTCTTTTTGTTCCATTCTGTTTATTTTTAATTTGTCGTACATCATTGATACTCTGTAAATGAAAATTTTGCGACCTTTCAGCGAACGAATAATAATGCCAAAATAGTCTCAGTAGATGAGATTTTAAAACTAACATAATAATGAAGAGAGAAGCATCTCAGATTTACCCGTATGTAAACAATGTTTTTGTACTCGAAATTATCCGTTACTTGAAATAATGAATGAAGTAAATTTTGACTTGCAAAGAAAACAAATTGTTTGACTTTTTTCCAAAAATTTTTAGAAAGACTGTTATATCTTCCAGTCAAGCACTATTTGGATTATTGAAAAATCTTCCGAGCCATATTTTTAGGTCATAAGAAAAGAGTTAATAATTTGTTAATTTGCATGCATTTCTAGATTCAAGATATGATCTGCAAAGAGAATCACACCATTTATTTCAAAGGACAGCATCTCTTAAAAAGCAACATTTTGATTTTTCATAATGATTGATATTTTGCATACGTGAATAGAATGATCAGTTATCGGTAATTGCATATTATGCTATTTTCTAATGAACTCATTCTTCATCCATTATCAAGTAATAAAGAAAACAGAATTATCCAAAAATGTTTACTCGCTTTTCTTTTTCTTCCATGCCAACATGGACATCACAATCCTTTCTGTGTAAATGATACTGCGGATAGATTGATATGATAAATAGAAAATGACAGCATATAAAATTGCAATAAAATGATAAATTATATCGTATGAGGATTACATAACTTGACTCAGTTAAGCTTCATCACTACACATCAGAGAAATTTGGAAAGTTTTAGAGTAAAGTTGTAAAAAATTGGAAACATTAAGTGAATTTTAATGGAAAATGTTATGGAGAAGTCAGAAAATTTTCAAAAAAATGAAAATGTTTGTTGTAAGGACTGTTTTTTATCTGTTTTTAATTCTCTGCAAACCGATGTACAAAAGAAGTAAAGCTATTACGAATGATATGAACAGTGAAAGTCGAAATTTAAAAAGCTGAATTCAAGTCTTTTAAATTTGCATCTGAATTATCATCTGATTACTAATAATCAGCATGATCATTAAAAGTAGCAGAGGAATGATCCGCACGTTGCTATGCTCAAATTTCTAATATTGTTCTACAAAGGGCAACTCAAAGATTAGTTGCGATATTTTAAATCTCGTTAATTCTGGAATTAAATAACCAGTCAGACTTATTTGAAGAATCAATAAATTTTTATGCGAAAAATCTGGTGAATACACCATAGCTAGAATAGTAGTAGCAAAGAAAAAGTCGCAATGGTAGTATGACAACAAAAACATCGCATGGTTGCGACGGAATCATAATTTTGAGAACAAAGTCAAGTAAACCATTTACGACAAAAACATTCATGTTTTTTTTTCGTTGGACTTGTCTGGGATTATTAAAATTTTACACCATAAAATCATTTCATGCCATTGTAAATTGAATTACGAGGTCGTAGAGAGATGTTTGAAGGACACTGGAGCTTTAATTGTCCTGAACAAATGATTAAGATTTAGGGTTCAACTGATTCTGATTCGCACCAGAAAATCATGAATGCTGAGCGAATAATTCTTCTATGATTCATTCGTAATTATTATCGTTATAATTATCAATAAAAATTTTTCAATTTTATGCTCTGCAAACTATTCCAAATGGATAAACAATTTGTTAAAGCATTTTTGCAAATATGAGTTAGTAATATAGAAAAAAGAATAAAATGTATATCTCATTTCATTTAAAAATTGAATGTGAATGAAACTTTTATTGAATTAATCTAACAAAAGAATATATTTTTAAAAAGAGTTGAGATATAGTCAAGGAACACGTTTTTTAGTCCATATTGATGCCCATAACAAATTTGGGAAGTGAGAGGAGAAATTTGTATAAATCCATCTTACACCACAATACACTCATAATTTATTTGGAAATTGAAAAATAATTAGCAATAAATTGTCGTTGATCAATTGATCTCTACGGGCAAAACATTTAGTTATTTTGTTTACATGGTAATTTTGTGAGGATAATTGCAAGCAAATAGGTACCGCTCTTTTTAATGCCGCTACTATTACACGGACTGCTTAATTATCGCTATTTAAAATTCATCCAGTATTAAATTGCAGATATGAGAATAAAATTTAGTTAATATAAACTCTGAGAATTGAGGTTTGATTTAGCAATTCAGAAATCTCTTGGAAGATAGCTAGGGATCAGTGTGATTTGCCAATTTTCCATTTTCAGAAACGGCGATGGTAAATGTTTAAACTGAGATATTTTGACAAAAATGTCATTGTTTATACGTTAAAGAGGCCAGGAATAATTTGACATCGGCAAGTTTACGACGGAGCAATATTGACTCGAAAAAATATATGTGCAAATTTTATTAAATTTTTGTTATTTGGTTTAAGCTGATTTCCTAGAAACTTGCTTTTTGATGACTTAATGTGATTAAAAAAATGCCGTCGTTTTGCATCAAATTTCGAAGTGCTCGAGACTATAGGATCAAGATCAGAAAAATATAAAACCTGGACAGCTAGAGTTCTTGGCTATGTCCTGATTGCCAGGCTCGCTTATGGCACCGCATTTTTATTTCGTACAGACGAAATCGCAAGCTTAACAATTTTGTATCAATAATTGAATCATCTTATGAAAATGGCAAATGTTTCGAATTCGTTCCGAATCGTTCCGAATATCTGAGAATCAAGGAATCTTTAAACATGTCATATTTTAGAATACCATCAGGAAGATTTCCCACGCTAAGAGAATCGATATTGATTGCTAAAGTTTAAAAAGCGATGAATTTCATAAAAAATTTTCATCATTTTTTTTATGATTGTTGCTAATGCTGTTCAAAAGAAAAAAAACAAAAACAAAAAATTTTTTTAATGTGCGAGGCACTATACTAGAAAAGAAAGAAGAGATCGGTTCTAATTTTCCCACTTTTATGTTCTACAATCATTTATATAAATTTAATTAATCCTAAAAAGAAAATGCTGGATTGGGAAAAAATGGAGCAAAAAATGCTATTAAGCAAAATAGAAATCTACAAATTAATTTTCAATTTCCGTGAAATTTTCTTCTCTTACTTTTACTATAAACAAAACGAATATCATTTACCATATCGTACCATTTTCATCATTTATCATTATCGTCACTCTAATTTGTGTTCATCATATCACATCATTTTTGTTAGAAAGTAAAAAGGTTATGGCAACTGAGATATGTTTTTCTCAACCATTAGTAACAAAAAATAGGAAATCATATAATGTAAATCGAAATAAATATTACCACACACTTCATTTTCAGTATAAACTTGGAAACAAATAAGAATATTGGGATGAAACTTTGGGTAAGTTGAGAAGACAGAGCTATAAATTAGTGCAAAAATCGATTTTACTGAATTACCTAAAGTGATCATGGGAAAATATTAGATGGAATATGTTTAATTGATATCGACAGAGTCGATGCAACACTTCTCGACAATATGTAACTATGCGTTTTGTCGAATAGTTTTCGATGATTACAAAAATTAATAAAGACATTAATTAGCTAATGTTGATTTTGGAAAATGCTGAAGACAATGAGATTTTCATTACTAGTAGTAATAAAAATAGAATTTTTGCGATTTTTATTTATTTTCTTGAAATCGTTTCCACTTTTCGATTAACCAGTTCAACATCGAGTAGAAAATAACGATTCTATTATTCTTTGATAATCATATAATCGAGCAAAAAAGAAAGGACAGACTATTAATATATTAATTAAGGATGATGCAAAATTATTCCATCGAACATCTTTATTTCTACCACAAAAATAAATTTTTCTGGTAACTATAAAAGGAAAAATATGTGATTTTTTTATCCTTTAAAAATATTTTGTAATATTTTGCATATGTAAACATAGTGATTCTTAGGATATTATCAGCTCTTGAACTAGAACTTCATTCTGAAAGATTGCAGCTCGAAATTCGAATTGTACTAAAAAGAAGAAGAAATGTCCTGTCGAAGATAGTTTTAAAAATTATGAGATTAATGAAGCGAAGCTGTTCACTAAGGTTTAAATTCATTTACTTAATTTTACTTTGGTAGAATTTTTTTCACGAAAAATTACATTTCTTTGCAAGAACACTGCTTCGGTCACTCACACATTTGTGACGTGTTACGCTCCAGTTTCGTTTTCTTAATTAGCGTCTGAAGTTGATGCCTTGACGCTGAAAATGGAATAGACCATAAAATAAAATAGAACAAAAAAAGCATAGAACATAAAATAGGATTTCACTTCAAAATAAACAGCTGTAAGTTTGCATAGGTAAACAAAGATCAATAAAATGCGAGATCAGACAAAGTCACTAGCAGTTCATTCAGCAGTGATACGTGGAAAAACTGATGAAATGGAGTTGTGTGTCAAAGATTGGAACGAACTATGTCAGTCTGCTTTCCATTTGCATCGTGGTATTGTGTCGAATTGTCGCATTCATTAAATTGCATTGATTGAAATTTTGAATAAATTAAAACAATTTTTTAATTAAAGCAAAAAAGCAAAAGAAACAAATATTTCGATTATTAATTACTGGACAGCTTGTAAAGGTCGATAAGGTAAATAACTTATTTGTTACCTTTCATTAAATTTCTTCAGAGAAAGCTCCAAAATATTCGAACTTAAAATTTGGGAGAGTGGAAATTTTTCATAGGTAGCATTATACTTCTTCTTTACAAATGCTAATTCTAATCTTTTATAAATTTTTAAGTCAAAAAAATGAAAAATCGCAGCGAAAATTACATACATATTTATATTTTTACTCAGATCTCGATTCTGAAGAGACTGATTGCAACAGTAAGATAATTCATTATATCGCCATCATCATTAAGGATCCTGCTGTGTTCTCGATTAGCCTTTCATAAATTATTCAAAATGAATTCTAGCTATTCTATTATCTAATGATGACTAATCATCAAAAACTCTTCCTTTATCTTTTCGAATTCAATTAATAGCTCTTGAAATGAATTCGAATAGCGAATCCCAAAATTTAGATCCGAAATATTTCGTAAAATGTTAAAGTTCTTTGCCTTTTCCAAATATTTAGTGCTAGCTGTGGCTAGTCTATATTAATAAAAATGTCTGCTCACCTATTTTTACTGCACATATGTGACAGATTAAAAAAAATAGGTATTTCTACATTAAAACATGTGCCTATTCGAATGCAGCATTATTTCAAAAGAATTTGAACAGTTACATATTTATTTATATAAATTATTTGTCGACTATTATCTAACAGTATTAATCGGAGCGTTTTGGCAGGAAACACGTTTATCGTTCCGGCGTTTTGACGGTGAACATGTTCGACCTTATGGACAGGTAAAAAAAATGCAGGTACATTTATATAGAAACATGCGCCTATTCAAATGCGACGTTGTATCAAGTTTTCAAAGCAGTTGGTTAAAAATTTGCAACATTATGTAAAGAGCTACAAGAAATTTACATTTATATAGATTATTTGTCGACTATGTTAAGTGTTTTGGCGGGAAATATGTTCCTTCTCTGGCGGTAAACATGTTCATCCTCACGGGCAGGTGAAAAAAATATAGGTATATCTATATTAGAAACATGTAACTATTTGAGTGCAATGTTATGTTAAAATTTCAAAGCAATCAGTGAAGAAATTACAGTGTTGTGTGAAAAGCCACAACGAACAGTTAGTTACATTTTTATTTATATAAATGACTTGGCTGGTGCTTAGAAAAAGCCTCGTGTAATCGGTGGAAAACTTGTCCATGTAAATCTGTACTTTATCCTATTCCAAATACCATTTATTTTTAGAAAAAAAAAATTTTATTTTTTTCATAAACAAGATATATTAGTAGCGCCTCATCTGGTTCAGATCACATCGCAACTATTCGTCATAACGCCAACAGAGATTGACCTGATGAACTATTTTAAATGGTTTCCGATGGCTATGTGGGAGGTTGACAAAACCTCTATTTCATTACCTACCAAATATTGGTGCAAATTTTGGAATTCCTCTAATTTTTTTAACTTTTTTATTTTTTTCGAATAAAAAGGTTTTATTTTTTGAAATCTGTGTGCACATATATTTATGCATGTATGTTTGTTTATATGTATGTGATATTTAAAGAACACGAAGGACTGATAAGTTGTTTTTATATTTATGGTGCTTATTGCAAGTGAAATATGGAAGGTTGAATAATCGTATTGAATTTAATTAGTCGATTTTTTAACTCACCCACATTTTAGCCAACGAAAGCTATTCAATCACACATAATGATATTAGCTCAGAAAAAAAACTAAATTAGTAGTTTAAAGATATGTGCTGGATGATAGAAAACAGCACAAAGAGATCACATTTGAGAATAAAATAAATTCAAAAGCAGCATCATCGAAGAAGCAACATTATCATCATATCATATCATATTTATGTATGTCATCAACATATCATCGCGACTTTGTCATTTCAGTGAATTTTTATCATTTTAGTGAATTTTTAAACCATATTGGAGACAGTTGCACAGTCTTCATATATGCGTGCTATACAAAGACGAAGCTATTTTCGTGTTTTTCCATCTCATAACTTCAGATGGTTCTTGGTATTACTAGCAGTCTAAACATAGAAAAGATTAGTAAAGCCAAACATAATTTGCTTTTGCGTGTTTCAACGATGCCCTGATTTGGCCAAGCAAATAGGGCAGCATAGCGACTAAGATATCTTCCAGATCTGTCCCTTCAATGGTTTGATACGAATCAAAAAAGTTGAAAGTGAAGATTAACAATATCGAAGAATCAATAATTCCCATTGTATGTTAAACAATGCATGAAACAAAGTACTAAAAAGTGAATCTGAGAGCAAATAAAAATGATATTGATGCTGTAAAAAAGTCGAATGAACCAACAATAATCAATAATGAAATAAAATGAATTGAATGTCATCGTTGAAATTGTTTCATAGAGCCCGAAAAAATTGATAAATTTCTAGATTTTCAAAATCTTTATCTGTTCGATAACTAATACAATTAAAATAGAACAAATGGGCTACAATAAACTCGAATGTAATATTATATAATAATGATATGTCTTTAACAAAACCGGTAGATCTTGATAAGTAAGTACATATTCAAGGATGTGGATTTTCATCAATAACTAATGCTGGTATTCTTGTAAAATTCCTCATGCGGAATATGTTAAGTCATCTCGAATTGTCCAATTTCAACCAGTTTTCGGTACAAACAGAATATCTGAAGAAAGTTATAAAACAGAGATACCTTCCCAACTATTTTTTTTTCTCATTCTAGCTCTTGTAGATATACAATATCTTCCTTTAGATCATGCTATTCTTCACGTTTCGTTCGATCTTCAAGCCTATTTGTGATATTACTATTTTTGGACATCGATTTGTTAAAGCTTAAAGCTATATTAATGCATTTCTATGATGGCGAAATAAATAGTATGCTGAAGCTTAATTACTGACTTGTCAGATTTCATTATTTGCCATCCACGTATCGCTAAACATATTAAGTTTGAAAATTATCGCCCCTAGGCAAATCTATTCTCTTTCCCTTTTCCTCACCCTCATCTTTGAGGTTATTTGTTTAAGTTCTGAAAGCTACTAAATCTACGTTTAATTTTCTTTACATAAAGTTCGTTCCTCGAACTCTTATTTTCATAATAATTTTAAGAAAAAAAGAAATTTGGACTCTTAAATCATTTCTCACTTAAGATAGAGTTTGTCATTCCAAGGCGTATAATCTATCTTTTTCATTCCAATAACGACAGTAAGATATTCAACAAAAGAATTATGACAAAAAAATCAAATCCGTCAAATTTAAATCAGAAAAATTTCCGTTCCGATTTCCTTAAATATTTTCAAGAGTGAAAAGAACTTGATTTAGCAAACATTTAAGTCTTTCTGTTTTTGTTTTTAGAGCCGGATTTTTCCAAGTTTTAATTAATTTTATCAAATTTCTTTGAGGATAATTTCAAATTAATAATAAGCTACCGTAGATGAGAGATTTGCATAAGTGTGCTTGCTGAAATATAAAAAATAATATTGAAGAAGATGGAGAAGAAGCTTATAAATTGCTTATTAATTGTGAAGAGTGAGTTGAGCTTGTCCTAGAGAGATTAACCCAATCTATACGAGCATCCAAGCTTACAGCTGTTGTCACCATCTTTGCATAAATTTATATTCCAGCCTTCGGATTTGGATTTCCTCTCTTGCAAACCCGTTTAGTCCTTGTGAAACCTCAGCAATAAATATAAAGTGTTTTTATATTTGTACTATTCATTTTTCGATATATGTATGAATAACCATATTTTATTTTAATTGCTCTCTTAATAATTATATTTAATTAATGATTTACTCACACGAATAAAGTACCAAATAATAAAAAAATTTGTTTTATATAAAATTCAGTCATCAAAATATGTTAAAAGAGGCATATCAGAGAAAGTAAAACTTTGTCTCTCTCAATCATTTAATTCTGATCCTAAATTCATGAAAATTGAGATCAAGCTCTCTTAAAACTTTTGTATCAATTTTGAAGCATTTCGAGGATACGGTACTGGTTTGACGCTCTCGACCAATCAAAGGCAAGAGAATCAATAGACAGAAAGACGTTGTAAAAAATGTCAATTTCTGCTTATAGCATTTCATTTTTCTGCTATTTTCGATCGATGGAATTATGAATGAGTTTTAGATTTTAGTTCTATATGTGTTATGGCTCTACAGAGCACGAAAACATAACTTCATCGAGACATCAGAAGTTATCGAATTTTTCTAAATGGGTGATCGGAATTTTTCTGACTTGAAACGCAATCACGGCAAAGACCGCAATAATTCGCTTTTGGATCGATGCTCTAACAGCGAATGCAATGCGAAACATTGCTCTAGAAAACGAAATTTACCATTCCATTCGGATATTTCAGACGGACAAAACGGACAAATACGGTATTAGTGAGCAGCTTTTTTTTTAAAATGAAGATGAACAAAATCAATTTTATTTTTATTTCTTGAAGAGACTGAAAAGTGAAAACAAAATGTGATATTGAAGTTGATGCGAGAAAGCATTTCAGCAAGCAATCTTCATCTGAAGAAGACAATCAACTTGATTTAGCGAGCAACTTTTTTGATGAAAATGACGATGGTAACAATTCTAGTACCGCTGATGAACCAGAAGACAGATCCCGCAACAATGCAAATTTTAATCAGGCAATGACTACCAAGTTATTGAGAGCCCGCATTGCTAATTGATTTTCAAGCAATCATGAAAACTAAGAATGCATGTCTAAAAAATTTATGATTCATTGCAGACATTTTCTGGAACTCACGCAGTAGAAGCAATATCATCATTATTTCGGAATACAAATAATGAAAATCAAAGTAATTTTTTTAAATTCTATTTTAATGCTTTTGATGATATGTTAAAATTTGAATAAGAATTTTCGTAAATAAATATCGACTTTATTTCAGAGAGTGAAATTGGAATGGATTATCAATTTCATGGTCATACCACCACCTCTAATTTCAATAATGCCACACGGAGTTTTGCAAGTGGTACTGATTCTATTTGTCATCATCATTCCCAACAGGTATAATTTTGGAATTCTAAAATTTAATCAGAATCTGAAAGTGCTTTCCTAATGATGAAGTTGGACAATTATAGTTAAATATTATCTTACTTACTTAATCAAATTACTTTACAGTTAGTTTACACTGGCCATATGCCAGTCAGTTCACATTATGTAGTCAGCTGCAGTATGGTACCAGGTAATGGTACCAGCTGTAACGAAAGTTCATATGGACGTGCTAACAGTGTACCCATAAGTATCACCGCAGCTAATGGAACAATGAATCGAAATATGAATCAGCAGGTATTTAAACTTTTTTTTTTCAAACAAAAGAAAAGACTGGAAATGCCAAAGACCAAAATTTGGACTAATCTACTGTCTCATCTATATAAATAAAAATTTAAGTGTTCGATGTTCATTTCTACACAACGTTTCAAGTTCTTCACCGATTTGATTGAAATTCCGATACAACGTCACATTCGAATAGAAGCGTATTTCCAAAGTAATAACTGCTTCAGAACTTTGAAATTTCTTAAAACCATGTATTTTAGAGTCTTCATGCAGTCGAATCGTTCATACGACCTCCTTTCAACAGTCCAAAATGTTAGTAAATTTCACATGACTAATTTCAATTTTTTATTTCTTATCGTACAATTTTTAAAATACAAATTTCATTTGAGATTTTAAATTAAGCATTTCTTAAATAGTAGAATCAGAAAATTATTTTTTGAGCACAAATTTTGATCATTTCAGCAACGATCTGTAACTTTGGTTTAAGTCGTACAATGTATGGTAATTTCGGGCATTCATTACCCTCACTACATGGTATGCCTATGCTTGCTTCGGAAACTTTTTGTGCAGTACCTGGTAGAACATCGTTGCTCAGTTCCACCACAAAGTATCAGGTCACAATTGGCGAGATTTACAGGCGTATCTCGCCACCAGAATGCCTGAATGCTTCGCTACTTGGAGGAATTTTACGAAAGTTTGTAGAAATCAAAAAATAAATAAAAAATAATGCCATTCAAAAAAGATTTTAGAGCGATTAGTAAAAACTCATTTTAAGAGTCAGAAATTTAGCTTTCTAGCCTGTTGTAAGCCCTTCTTCGCATCATGCAAAGTGAGATACTAATATAATCAAAGATCTTATTGTAAGAAATTCTAACGGAATTTAAACATCGAAATTCTGTACTACAGCACGATTTTAATGCAAATTCATAGAGCTAAATCGAAAGATGGTGGAAAAACTCTGCGCGATAGTCTGAAACGAGTTGGATTAATATTACCGGCTGGGCGACGAAAAGCTGCTACTGTCACAGCATGGACGGCTTTAGTGGAAGGCAAGATCTTTAAAGTTTCAAATTTGAAATTCAAATAATCATTAAAATATTTCATATTAATGTCAGTATATTGATAGAAAGTTAACTTAATGTTGGAATCACCACTTGAAATACCTATTTAAAAAAAAAAAAAAATAAAAGAGGGACTGTTATTTTTAGAAGAAGCTTTACAAATGGCTAAAGATTTTGCGGCGCTCAGCGAGAAAGCATTTCCAGTACGACAAATTGCTGAATTTATCTGCAATCGAATGACTTGGCAGGATGATCCGCGTGAATGTTGTATCTTCATCGAACATATGAGGTTCAAAGGGCAATGTTTAATGTTCAAAGAGGAGAATGGAAAAAATTGTTCTTTGCATACTTTTGCGCTTTTTAGGTTGCTTATCAAAGAACTATCAGATATTATCAATGGTGAACATTCTGGGGTAGTGTTTGGTAATCAACCGAATCCAAACGCACTAACTGTTTCTGCTATGCAGCATGGCCTTGCACATTTCTCACTAGTAATCATATTTTTTATTCCATTCAAATTTGTAGATAAGAGAATAACTTAGTTCATCAAAAATCAATCATTTTCACATTTGAATAGCATTATTTTCTATTTTCCAATTTATTTATTATTTTTATACATATTTCTTTCAGTTAACACATGGTTTTGGATCTTTGGCATTTGTGACGGTGTTCGATACACTGATTGCAATATTTGATGAAATGCTGAAGTGCTGTGATCGAAATGAGCAGCATTTAAATATTCCGTTATCGGAGATATCCGTAACACATATACCTTCTAGTCGTTTCACCTATGGCAATGATATGTAATCCTTCTTCCAATTTCGTAAAAATCTAAACTTTTATCAACTCGAGTTAACGTTTATTGGAATAGATTCTCAAATTCAGCCATCAGTTTCATCAGTCAAATAAGGTTTTTCTTTCAACTTTTTTTTTCAATCATGTTTTTCGCATCCGACTACACACTATTAAATCAACAAATCCCCACATTCATATGCAAATTAAAAACTTTCTTTCTTTTGTGAAGGAAATTTATGTAAACAAAACACAAAATAGTTTCTATGAGAAAGATCTGAATTGATTTTGATGGAATTTTTTATGGATATTTTAATATACCTAATCATACTTTATATCATCCAATAATATTGAATGATGATAATAATTACGAAAAAACTAATGTAATAAAGATAGCAAAAACACTATTATTTGCTGTTTTATTCATTGAAGAAAAGTTAAATTATGAACAAAAAAATTAAACGAAAAAAAAACAATATCTATTATGATTTATATAAAACAATTATCATCATCAATTCATCAATCATTCCAATGAAAGAGCATTGCATTTTGAAAGAACTATGTACACAATACAAACAAATTAAGTAATTATAAAAGAGAACATCCATATTGACAAAGTCCTAACAATTGCACTAGTTTCAAGAATGCAAAAAAATTGTTTTTCCAAATTGTTTGAAAGTGACAAAAATTGAAAAGAGTTCATTATTAGTTAACCGGATTGTATTATGCACAGCTTATTCTACATTTCTTATTTAGTTTTCACAATTCACTCCAACGATCAATATCAAAGCTGATCTATTAATTTAGTGATACTAATCGGATTAGAAATTAGGCAGTCCTCAATTCCGCCATCCGAGATAGGATTAAAGATTAAAAGTTTAAGATCCCTTTTTAAATTTTTAATTCTGGGTTTTACCATCTTCACGAAATTTCTGGATATTTTGCTTTCATGAAAGAAACAATTAATATAGTTAATGGCTTCTCCGGTCTATAGCTTATGTCTGCTTCATTTTTCGATCTGATTAATTGCCTCAAATTTGGCGAAGTTTGAGTTACCCTGTGTTTAAATATCCCAAAAATTCGAAAAGGCACCGAAAGACAATGTAAGAAACAATCAAAGCAAAAAACTATGGGAAAAACAAATATAAGCTATTTTGATGAACTTAAAAAACAACGAAGCGTAATGATTTGAATTGAAATACGACAGCCGCTATGATTAGGCATTTTCACACTCATGATACAAATGATAGATAAGTCTTTATCAGGATAGTGATGGTCTGTTAAAATTTTGAAGGAAATAAATTATTTTTTAAATAAAAAAAGTTGAATTCTTTCAGACCCGTCTTCTTAACTACTGAGCTCATTTGTACTGATGTTTTTGATGTTGTCGTTTTGTCTTTGATGCACTCAGCAATCAAATGATTATATGTAAAGTTTCTGGAGTTTCCAGTTTTATCTACTCCTTCAACTATTCATTTAAATAATCACTGTTATCATTCAACTGTATTGTTTTCATTAACATCCATCATTTTCCAAAAGTAACTACAATATCTGAAGTGACTGAATATCAGATGAAAAATCATTTGTACATTGGTGCAACCATAAAGACAAAAGTGTGATAAAATTTTGAAACACAATGCAAAATTCGGATTTTTTATCCGAAAGAACAAAATGGTTTTTCATATATTGCACAGAGTGGGATTGAGAGATAGTATTTCAGTCAAAACAAGGACCAATTGAAGAAACCTATCTACTGTTTATAAAATTATAAATATTCAGAATTTCTAACTTGAAGCTTAAATTTCCGGAAGTGAATAATTTAATTAATTTGAGAAAAATTCAGTCGTCATTATCATTACACTGTCATAATAATTATTATTGCAATATCCAGTTTGATAAGTGCATCATACCAAGTAAATGATCGAAAAAGAGGTGGTAGTAGCATTCTGATGAAAATTTAATATTTTATTGAGAAATCGTTCAAAAGAGTAGGGATAAAAGTTTTGGTGCCAGTCGCAACGTATCTCTACTAATTGAACCCCCGAATGACCCAATTCCGATCGCCGCAATGTTACATTGAAAGATTTGCTTTAAAATATAGAAGAATGGCAAAAGATTTTACGAGGATTTGATAGAATTTTCAAGAAAATCATGAACAAATGTGAAATGAGTTTTTATTATCTTGCTTTCTATCAATCTGTTACTCATCAATCGATAAGACATTCTTGAGCATTACTTTCCCTTACCTAGTAAAACAAAGTTCTGGAGCAGTTATGGTAGTCGGATTAATCAGAATTTTGATTTGCTTAATATTCGCCAATAGAGAAATATTTCAACATGTTTTTGATCGCATTTTCTCGAGATCGCATCGAGAAGACAACAAAGAAGGGTTGAGGGGGAAAAGAAAACAAGAAGTGATAATTTAATGATTTTAACAATCAGTAAAAGGAATTCTGCTAAATGGTTAAAATTTTAATAAAATTGACGATCAATAAATAAGTAATGCAACTAGAACTCGAAACATGCAAAAATATAAGTGACGTCTTAATAAAAGAAAAGTACTAACAAGATTAGGTTTCTGGAGTTAAAGCCAGCTATTAAGGGAGTATAATATCATCAGGGAATCAAAAATGAAGTTATTTTTGTTTCGCTTTCAAAATCTGGAACAAATTTTCAAGAATTTTTTAGAACCAAATAGCAGAATTCCAAGATTAAAAAAAAAAAAAGTGTTTGTAGTTGAACGATTTCTCATAAGTAGCCTATATTTTCGATCGATTCAAAAAGATAAATAATAGCCAATCAATTAATCATGAACCGAAAGACAATCATAAGCAAAGCACTAATTTTTGGTATTATACATGTATGATTTGATTTCGGAAAATCTTTCAGACAAAAGGCAATAATTTTTTAAGCAATTATTTTCAAGCTATACTTATACTGAGTACCGGTAATAATGCTAAAAATAAGTATAAAGTACTGTAACATATCTTACTCCGTTATCCAATAATATATTCTGATTCAACCATAAATTTCTATGCTTTTTCTAACAGACATTTCACATTTGCTAATGTTAAACTTTATGTTAATAGTCTTACCCGTCGTCTGAGTACAAAAAAGTTTCTCACTTCCTTGAAATATATATTGAAATGTACTAAATATGAATTAAGTATATAGCTGAAAATACGCCACTTCCATCAAAAATATAATAAAGCTTCCGCATAATCGAACTTATAATAGCAGAAATGTCTGATTTTTTATACAAATCAGCGAAACGTAGTTGAAACATGAAAAATTTTCGAGATAAGACAATGAATTTCATTTCAAATTTCGACCGATTAGAAGGCTAAAAAAGAAACCGGCGGTAACTTTAGAAACAATTTTCATGAATTCGCTAAAAAAATATCAAGTTATTTATAATTCTCATCACTGAAGGCAATCTAACGAAATGAATTTTCCTGTGATAGCGAAAACTTTTCTTCTGCACTGATTAGATGAAAGTTTGCGGCGTTGTTTTCTTAGTACTAAAATTTCAATTTCAGGATGACGGTGGTGAGAAGAGTTCTTTATATAAATCTGGTAGCGCACCTTTTTCCATTGCTTGTGGATAAGTGGTGAATAACTGTCCCAGTAAACGAATGTGTTCCTGAGCATGTCCACGTAAGCGTTGTATTATTTCACACAATTTTTGCATCAATGGGCCAGAATCAGCTATCTGCAAAAGTGGTCGACTTCAAATCCGTAAATATTGAAGTTTGATAATTTGATAATTCTGAATTTCAGAAATTTTATAATTTGTAATGCATATATCAGGATGTATGCGTAGTAATTTGATTATTCAAAACATACTCTTGTCGCGATCTGTTGCTGCAAGCAATTCCTGAATTGTTCAATTATATATTGTCCAAGTGAAGAACGATCCAATAATATCCAAGCAGATAACAAACCCATCTCTGTGCTTGTTAATCGCAATTGAGCTAATTCATGAATGCAACTATGCATCTGCAAATCGAAAACATTTTTCGCTAATTAGACGAAAATCTTTATCTTGATTATTTAAGAAAAAAAAAATTACTTAAGATCAAAATTTTTGCAATAAACTTACTCCAAGGAAAAAATTTAATTCGGCTTGTTCGCTAGGTCGAAAAATAGAAGCTGGAAAGACTTCTCGACTGAGAATCAGCGAGGTAGTTTCAGGATTGTAATGCCTGGTAACGACAATTGCTGCAAGTTCGAAAACACATCCTTTCAATAGTGCAATTTGCTCTTCTTGACTCAGCTGCATGAAACCTTCTACCATTTTTGCAAATTCGATAATGCACTGAATTATTCGAGTCAGTTCTGCAGCAAATTTCTTCCATGCATCGAACCTGTTCTAAAGTTTTCGTTGGAAAATATATCTGTCTTGCATGCACATAATGAAACTAGTCATGTAAGTGAAGAAAAAAAACTGAACTAATTAAGTTTCCAAGCAGTATAAAGATAATGAATGAAGATTCGGCGTTCTTAACAATTTAATTGATATTCTAGACTTACTAATCAATATGACAGTATGAAACTTAAAGTGGTCGATAGATGTTTTAAAAAAATACTGAAATGGCATTTTTTAAGAATTTAGTGATATTTTATTTCAAAAGAAAAAAGGCTCAAAAAGTATTAGATGCATATTCTCTTAGAATCGATTAAGGTTATGTGAATTAATATTAAACACCATTCTTCCGCACATTCATTTCATTATAAATTATTAGTGAGAAATATATTTCACTACTGAATAACTAATTTATGCAGCATGCTTGTCCGGATGAAGAAAAGCATATTGCAATTTAAACTTTTTTAGAAGGATAACTTTAACAGTAAAAGAAGCTTTATTCTTTCATCTTATTTTTTCTAATGGAAAATTAAAATGATTTTCCGGCTTATATGAGATAAGATTTCATTTCTTCGTTTGAGATAATGCTCAATAGCCAATTATTTCCATACAATCCAAAATCCTATAACAGATCACCTCCTGCTGTCCTTTCAAGGTGACAATTAATGATTGGTCTTTTCAATACAACACAGCCATCCTACAAATATTCTTGTACCAGGTAGTTCTTTTGTACGAACCGAAATTATCAAGAATTCTTCTTTTCCTATCGTCGAATCTTTACCCTCTTTTTTGGGTCATTTTTGGCGGGATATTGGAGTTTTCAAGACATTTTTCTATTAAATTCAAACATACTACACTAAATCTATGAGGGTTTCGCAAATCGATCCTTTATCAATAGTATCAACTGATCATTTAGTGATTGATACACTCTAAACACTACACTAAAAGGAATTTACAATGTTATCAGTCAAATCGTTTTTGCTAAATCTGTTGACTTCTCAGTGGATTGATAGTTTTAAGGCCCTGTTTCTAATAAAAAAACGAAGACTCTTAGGCTAAGCTTCGAATAATGCTTGTTAATAATGCATATTAATAATGCGATAAATTTTGAGACGAGTTTCTTCTTTTCTGTTGGAGAAAATGACTCATTTGCAACTTTTTTGAATTGCGGATTTTTTGCATCAATTTTTAAAATATTTGAAACATTCAATAACTAAGGAGTATCAATAATACAATTCCAGAATTTCCCATTACAATTGCTCCTATCTCCTCTCATACAAATCTCCTTTTTTTAAGAGTTTTACAAATTATTCATTTTAGTCCCGTAATTTGCTGCACTTTTATCATCTCTCGATGATGATCGGTATACAAGGACATGTCATTTCAATTCAGGGAGATCTATGACCCAGTCCAACAGAAACTTGATAGTAATATACAAGCCAATAAATAGCCATGAGAATTGATACGTAAACATACAGATTCAGCATGTGATCATACTAACATACGGTAATAAATCTATTGCAAAGACAGGAACTATAAAAATTCTTGAAAAGTGGATTTCAATAATGAAAAGACATTTACGTTCTGCACTTATACTATTTAGCACAGTAAATGCAAATTATTCGTTTTACATCTTACATGCAACTCAAAACTGTTTATATGACATTGCTCTAGAGGCTTACCTTTTAAAATTCTCAAATCTTTGTAATAGCAGGGATTGATCAGCGCTTAACAATTAATAATTAATATTTTAGTTACAAGGATTAGAGTTTTATATAACATCAATGTTGATTTCGATGTCATATGAGAGAAATTAGCAATATCTTCTCCGCTGTATTTCCTTGTAGCTCTAAACTACCATTGCAAATATTTAAATGAACTCTATAATTTTCAAAGTAAAGTAACTAAAAGGCCAGTCTCATTAATTTAGTAGCATTACATTATGATTAAACACAATGCATAATTTAATGGAACATGTGCCGTCCATTTATATTAATATAAGCCACTAAACTAATTTGTTTGAATCATCCTTATTGATTGGTTCCATTAATATTGTAAATTTCGTATCAAATATGACGAAATAGACAGATCGGATTTTCTGGTAGCAAAATGCAACGACATAGTGATAAATTCGTCATATTTTCGCAACACTGCTTTTGAAATGAGTATTTATCTATTAAAATAAATCTGTTACAAAGGCTTTTGCAGACATATAATTTTTAGTTACCGCATATATTCAAGATTCATGAAACTTTTAAAAAAAAGTTAGAAAAAGGCTTCTAATAACTGTTGTTTGATTCACTACAGCCATCAATACCTCATTCCCTAAACTACGACATTCTGCTTCACATTTATAAGCATTTCCTGCTAAACTTATCTGCGAGAAATTTTGTTATAGATCAGTGGCGACTTTTCGAAGAAACAGTTCAGTTATTCGCAGGAATCTGTATGTGGTGTTGTATATTACATCACCTGCATACATGATATGCAACAATAAATTAATTCATTAAAAATGACTGATTCTAAATCAAACGATCATCATTATGAATCGGAAAACAATAGGGATACTCACCATATTGCGATATTGTTGCTCGGTGAAAGCGCTTGTTGATGCGGCGACAGACAGTCGATCTGTCGCTGCGACGGTCGCAGGACCATGTGCTGAATCAAACGCAGCCGTAACACCCGCAATTAAATCTTCATCAGGCTGAGATGCACCGATGGTCCGTTGAGGATAGCCACCACTAGGAGCAGGTACGGCTGCCTGCAAAACAAGGATGAGTTTTTGGTCGAATTCGATTATTGACTAAATATATACCAGTTGCTAATGGTGATGTATTAACATCGAATCTTTGCTAAACTCAGAATAATATTGCTGATAAGGAAGAAAGTCATTCAAAAAATATTTTTTATTTATGTGAATCTCTAAAATCACAAAAATTAAATTTTAAATAAAATTCTTAGATTACCTGCTGAGCGATTGAGTAACCCTGTCCCTGAACAGAAGGATAGCTAACGGGTGCAGCTGCAGCATAGCTAGCAGCGCTGGTTGTATACGAACTTGCAGCGTAAGCTACGGATGGCTCATAACTATTACTGTAAGCAGCAGCTGGATGTATCGGAGCCGGAGGCGAATATTCACCATATGGTGAATATGCGATCCCTTGAACTTCGGCCATTTGCTTGTGCATTCGAACCTGCAATACAGGTAATGATAGTGACATCTTGGTGGCACAGCTTGTAGATTATCTAAAAATATGGCAAGATGTCACGGCCAATAGTCAATGTAATAATATAATGATGGCTAAGATATACGGCAAGTAGAATGGATCAACTTGGTTTGATATTGCATGCCAGACACTTCAGAATGTAACTTTAGATAGAGTTATATCATTATGATAGAGAAATATAATAACAATGTTCCGGTTGTTAATGATTAAGTAAATGACTCGTAAATGATTGATGCCTGTTTGTTTTGATTATATAAGTAGAAGTGGAAAGAACGAGAAGAAAGAAGAAGAGGAACGGGATTAAAATTCTCAACTAATGGAATAGGTACACCATAAATGACCTTGACTTGTCAATAATGACCGCATCGGATATTTCAAATGACAACTCTACTAGTTGAAAATGTGATCTTGAATCTGAAATTTCATTTGATTGTCAGTTCCAATTAAAAATAGCACAGATTTTGGGTCATCAAAAAGTTTTATTTGAAGAAATGAATCAAACTTGTAGTTTTTAACCGTTATTTCAGTGAAACTTATTCTAGCTTATCTCTCACTGCTATACTGAGACACAGTTCATTACGGATGTCGCAAAAAGTAATGGAAGGATAGAAAAAAAAAACGAGCGATGCTTCCGCAAAAGTAAAAGATGTTGTTTCCTATGAAATACTGTGAAAAGAAATTCTTAGCAAAAGAGATAAATTTTGAGTGAGAAGAAATTACTGTAAGCTCATTTCGGTTCATAATGAAAACTATGTTCGACTAATCTATATAGATAGAAATGTAAATGTTCATTGTGGCTTTTGACACAACGTTGCATTCCGCGTATTTCTATACAAATATGACTATTTTTTTTTTACTTGTCATAAGGATAAACATGTTTGCCGTCAAAACGCGATAAGGATAAACATATTTCCCGCCAAAATACTCTACACCCGGCTACGCTTCATTTACAGCTAATTTGAAATAAATACTCATGATGATTCGCAATAAAAGAGATGAGATGAATTATTTTGCCTGATTCTGGAATTTCATCTAGTTTTCTGGTGGAATACAAAAAATCGAATTTAAAAAAGAAAAAAAAAGCATCTCAAACAGACAAATATAATTTTCACCTCATCTTCAACTTTTTCACGTTGTTTCTTACTCATTCGGCCGAACTTCACCGCATCTCGGCTCATTCCAAGCTCTAGACATTTCTTCAAACGACAGTACTGACATCGATTCCGATTTACTCGATCAACGATACATTTTTGCTGTCTAGGACATTGATAATTGTTAAGTGTCGATTGACTGCGCCGAAAAAACCCCTACAAAAAAAAAAAAAAAAAAAAAACGAAAAAAAATTGAATGGAAGTAAATCCTATTTTTTTCTCCAAAAAATGCTTCATTTTCTTACAAAATTCTGAAACCATTTTTGACTGAAGAAAATCGAATAATTTTAACTCTTTTTCAAAGCTTATTTTAGTGATTCACAATGAAATCTTTAATTTTATAGAAGAAAATGAAAATCTAATGCAGTTGCAGTTGCAGTTCTTATGATTGAGCATACTGATAAATTTAATAACCGAAAAGGTCTTTAGAAATTTCTCATTAAATTTCAAAATTGGATTGATATTTTAGCTAGAACACCCTAAAATTTCGAAATAGGCTAACGTGTTTCAAATTCTTATTGGTTCTTAAGGAATATGAATGCCGAAAAATACCGAAATAAAGAACTTAAGAATTTTTGATTTACTTTGCATCCTTCACAGGTAATGACGCCATAATGTACTCCAGAAGATTTGTCACCGCAAACTTTACACGGAATTACTTCAATCTGTGCTGAAACTAACCAAACAAAATCAGTGTTGTTTGTAACCTGAATTTCAATTCTTTTCAAACATTTCTGGGTCCCATTTTGTGTCTTCTTTGGAGTTTATAAGTAAATATAATTCGAGAACTGTACGCAAAGACCAACTACATGTGTGTAT
The DNA here is from genome assembly GCA_028564675.1 of Onchocerca lupi. NCBI lineage: Eukaryota > Metazoa > Nematoda > Chromadorea > Rhabditida > Onchocercidae > Onchocerca > Onchocerca lupi. Next base: position 191,511 of record JAOVVO010000046.1, read on the forward strand.
ATAAAATTAGAGAAAAGTGATAGAATAATAAAAAGAAGCTTTTCATTCCGAATTTTTAAGTTTAAAATAATTATGTTCGATTTATAATAAGATTGAAGAAAACAAACTATTTGCTGTTTCAAAAAAGGGCTATCTTTTACGCTAGTTTCCGCTTGGATAAATTGCAATGAGCGAATGAATTAACTAAAACTATTTTAAACTAAAAATATTAATTTTAAAACCAATCAGTTAATTTCAATTGATTATGCTACAGTTCAACAAGGAATAAAATAGTAAATTGGAAATACAAGTGATTTTTTTTTTACAGTTCTAATGAAATCATCTTCTTTTAATTAATCTAAGAAATTTATTAAAGACAAAGTTTCGAGACCTAACATTTTATTGAGCTGGAACTATCTAGCAACTAATTAGAATTTGAATAGATGTAATCATAAAATATCTGTAGATACCAGCACTAATTATAATTATTCGATGTCGAACACTGATAGTAATAATGCAAAAGATAGAGAAAACTGATGAGAGCCAGGCTAGAAATTTCAATTAGAAATGAATATTTTTTGAGGAGCAGAGATTTCCAAATTTCACATATTTCAAGAGGGATCCGATTTTCACTTTTTATATATTTTGAAGTCTATCATGTATAAAATGAAAATAATTTTTATAAATAGACTAAAAAGAATACATAAAATACGGAAATCTCTTCATCATTGCAAAATTCTATCGAAAAATATTTTCGAAAATAAGATTTAAATTATTTTCAACATTAATGAGCCTTGAACTTTCTTTGAAAATAAATATGATCATTACAGTGAAAGATCTGACCTCATGAAATTTATACTGAGTCTTTAGAAATCTTACATTATAGTAGAATTTATGGCAGAATTTAATAATTCTTTAGAATTGAAAACATGATAACTGTTTTTAATTTATTGAAGAGATCAAGAATGCTAATATTACTAGTAATGTCGTAGAATTCTAAACGGACTAATAGTTGCAACTACATTTTGCAGGTTAGTTACCATATGTTTATGTTGGCTATCGAAACATCATGAACTACGATGTTTTCATCAATTCAAACAATAATTCTTTAAAGTCGCAAAAATGCACAATATCGTATGATATTATATGGGCATCAAATCCCCCCAAAAAAAAGAAAAAAAGCGTTGAGGAGCATAGAAGCAAGTCACTACATTAACCGAAAATTTGGCAGAAATTTTAAAAAAGTGAACTGAAGCATTTCCCTCAGATCAGTTAATTAATTTTCAAATATGAAAAAATCCTTTAGAGATTCTTTCAAGAATTGAAGAAAGTTCACTTTCATTAATTACCGGCATTTATTTGATGAGTTAGCTAAATCGAATGCTAGCATATTAAACTTTCTTGAACAAGAATTTTGCCTACATATTGTTAACTCATGAATTCTGTTTGTGTAGATAAACCCAATGAATCATTTCATATCTTTTGGTATTACTACTAAACAGTTTATTTGTTGGAATTCTTGATAGCCCATAGATTATTTACACAGTTATTGAACATCATATATTTATAAGAATTTACACTAATAGGAAGACTGAAATATTACTTTTAAACTTTTGAATTTCTAGTATACAATAAATTGCAATAATCTGATGAACTTCAACTATCAAACCAATTTTCTAATAAAATATTGAATATTGCAAAATCTGATGTGAACTTTACATATAATGGAATAGACGCTATCGAAAAATCTAAATAATGCATTTTCGGTTCTCTTCATGTCAATGAAATTCGAAAATAGAAAATCATAAATCTAAAATTAAATTGACTAATTAGAAGAATTGAATATTCAAAGAAAAGTTGAACAACTGATATCGTGTATCTGATATTATTTGAAACATTTAATTAACTAAATAATTTCGGAATAAACTAAAGAGGCATGAATAATTTGCCAATTCGATCTTTAACACCTTTTTGGTATTTTGTCATTTATTATTTAAACAAAAATGCTGGTAAGGGAGTTTGAACAAAAATGATTATATAATTGATGATGTCAGAGAAAGATCGAAGAATCTTTTCATTCAAACATCAGACTAATCAGACAGTAACAGATTACAATAAATTGCATTGTTGTCACGGCCACTTTCAGGACTGATATGCTCGATTGATTTGCGTGCATACGGTTGCGCGCCATCAGTGGAAATTATACTGCATATTTATCTAGAGAGCTTTTAAATTCTTACAGTATTGGTGAATCAATTTTTCCTGATGGATTGACATAATTGAAATTTTCTGATTTCACTTCGAAAGCTTGGCAATACTTTTATCAACATAATCAAAACTACTGCCAATCTATTTTATCGGTGCGAACATTATGAACCATTTTTCACTAAAAACAACTATACACATTCTTAAATTACTGCAAGAATTTTCTACTTCAAACTACTAATGGTACATAATTCTGATTTTATTTGAAACGAAGAATACAAGGGAATGAGAGTTCAAATAAACCTTTTCATTCCTTCTATTAAAATTGAGAAGAAAGAGAGTGGCCTAGAAGGGAGTAAATTGAAAATGATAGTTTCACATCTAATCTAGGATTCTGGGGCACAAAATCTGGGATTCTAGGGCATAAAATATAGAGCATGGTCGGATTTTAGTAGTATAATAGTAGTAGTAGTACTTGTGTATATCTTTAGATGTTTTATCATTTAAGAGTGTTGTTCCTATACTACCAAACACACCAGCAATAGCATCATTGCTCTTCTTCTGGTTTAGTATTGTTTACAGGGTACATGGTAGTAGAAGGCTGGCTGGGGAAACGTGCAGCGCGATGACGGCTGTTGGAAAGCGGAGCAACGGGGGAGGTTCGACACCACACGAATGGGACCCAGAAACCTGGTTTGGTAGCCCGCTTACCTCGCATTTTTGTAGAGCAGCAATCAACTGCCGTGTTTCGTCCCTTTCTCCTTTCCTTCGTTTTCCAGGGACCCCGATGGGCGGTAGGCTGATTAACCGATTGGATGCAGGAATACCGGAGAACGGCCACCAACACTGCGATAATAATGGGTTGGATTGTTGTAAGGACAATCTCCGACAGTCCAACCCCAACAAACGATGGACGCTTGACGGGTGTTTTCGGTACCCAATACGACAACGGCAACGCCAGATCAAACCAACCAATCAACCAATCAAGTAAGCAACCGAAGAGAATCGACTGTTATGTGCCTCCACCTCTTTCGTCCTTTTTTGTGTTGCGCCAACCGACGTCGAGTAGGACGTCTTGTTGGTGATGCTTCTGATAGCTGTCCTTCTTGTAGCTGTCGTTGCTAAAAGAGGTCGAAGGTAGCAAAGTGATAATTGCTTAAATTGAACAATAACGACTGAAGTGCACTTTCCGATGCCAAACAACTCAGAAGATCGTTCAAAGCAGGAAGCCCACTTTAGTTAACTTCCTTCATATGAAGCAGTGGCAGTGATAGCAGCAGTAGCAGTGATAAAAGCTGTGATAAGCAATAGTAGTAATTGTCGGAATGGTTCACCCGCAACATCTAGGAATCGGATACCGGCGGCACCGAGGACTGTTGAAGTGCTGTTGCTACTGGAATGCTGCTCTTACTATTGGAGAATTACAGAACGTACAGATAGGTAGGTGGTCGCGGTCGTCGTCATCCGACGATACATCTCCTCCTATGCATAGGAAGTGTGTGCATCTATTTGTCGTGCCTTTTGTCGTCAACTGCACAGCCAAGTGACAGTTGTAATATCAATAGTTGTAGTAGTAACAATAATAATAGTAAATGTAGCAGTAATAGTAGCAGTATTAGTGGTTAACAATAGTAGTAGTAGTAATAATGTTAGTGGTAGAAGTAGTAGTAGTAGTAGATGGATGGGCAGATAGTGGTCGTGAAGAGGAGGTCGGATCGGGAGATGCCCTCTCAACTATCCGAATTTGGCGATAACGATGATGATGGCGATGACGAACTTTCCCAAGTACTAGTAAAACCCGTGATCATGGACTATCAGAACCTTCTTTCTTCAATTTTAGAGATGGAGGTGGTCCTAGAGCGGGGGAGAACAAGGAAGGGGAAATATGGAGGGGCGGGGAATTGAAATAGTTTTGAAAACTTTTCAATGTTAAAATAGGGGGGATAGAGGGGAACAAGGGCCAAAACATTTTTATATGTCCGCCAGATACATGCATTATTATTGTGTATTTGACTGGTACGGAAGGTGGCTGATGCTGCTGGCGATTGTCCCTTCCTCTTCCCTATCTTCCTGATCGGCGAGGACATCGACCCCCGACCCGATGGTCCATCAATGTTATTGGTGACGGTGACGGTGACGATGACGCGATGATTGGTGATGATGACGATTGCTGCTGTAGCGCTGGGTAATCGTACCAGTAGCACCCGATCGGGTGAAGATGAATTTGTAAAGATGGTGGTTCAAAAACCCTTCTTTCCCTGTCTAACACTTTTGTGCGCCAGTTACGTAAAACTTTTTCAATGAATTCTACAGAATTTTTCGAGAAATCAGGGAGATGGTCAACGAAATCCAGAATGTTTATCATCACTTTTCCACAAATTTTCCTTACCCTTCGGCACTGTACTTGCGGTCACCTTTCATATCTCTGAATTCCATCCATGTCAATCGTTTTCTTTCCACCGTAGTCGCCAATCATTCACATGGATACACAAATTGTTGCGCATTTTATGTCAAAACAAGCGTCTTCAGAGGCAACAATGATAACCGGAATTAGGCCAATTAGTCATAAAAAATGAATAAATAAGAGCTTCACTGCATCTCGATTCTGATTTCTTCTTTCTTTTGAACAGCGAATTGGAAATGTTTGAAATATACGAGCTACTCACTCTCACATTCAAAATATTAATTTCTTTCAACACACAAAATAACATACATACAAGAATGTGTGTACAAATATTTCAAAGAGTGCAGAAACATCCATCCATCTGTTATAGGGAATGCCATTCAAGACAAGAGGGATTATTTCTTCCCACTTATCAGTGTTTTTGTTCGGTTGCATAATTAATTATTTCTAGTTTAAAACTAAAATCAAAATGGCTTGCAAAGCAGACGAAAGATGCTGTTAGCTGATTGAATGAGATTAAACCAAAGTGATAGATATCCATCCATTAACCTTTCAGTGAACTTTCACAATATTGTGACAAATCATATTTGATGAAATCTCTGATAATTATTTGAGCGAAAATTGAAAATTAAAAGCAAAGAAATTTATTCATCCCAATATCCACCCAAAATCAAGTCTAGCGGTCTTGTGTCGATCTATGTTAAAATAGGTTTCCATCAATCTATCTTATTCTACATAATTTTTTCTTCACTCAGTGAATATAAGTTTCTGTTTTGGGAATAAAATATTATAATACACTATATCTATTCTTAAAATATGCGCAAGATAAAGAAAAATACTCGCACCTGTAAGACAGCATACATTGGTATGCATAGATCTAATCTAATATTTGATTATCTTGTCCAATTATCTAAATTACTTGAAAATGGATAGAAAAGCTTGACAAGGAAGTGAGTAAGCAAAACGATAGTATGTTAACTGTGTTCTGGCCTTCGAGGCAAGAATTTGGCTATGGTATGATTATTTCTTTTAATCATGAACTTGCACTGATTGATAGTTGAAGGACCGAATCTATTGCATACCGCCAAAGGAATGAGGAAAAATAAGCGAAAGATGATGTCGCAACAAAGTGCCATGGCGGAGATAGTTAACGTGACAACATTGATCTGTGACACGAAGGTCGTTCAAGGTTCAACAGACTCGGCATCCTTCAAAAACATTCATTCATTATAAATGCAAAATAAATTGCTCAAACAACTACTAGTCATAAAAAATCAATCAATATGCACCAGAAACTTTACTTTAAAAGTTTTAATATTATAACTTCCGCATTTCATAAAAACTATAAATGTTTTTCCATTCTGACAGTCATCGTTCTTATAAAATGCGAAAAATATCGCTGATGCTTTTGCGCAATACCGAAGAAGATTCATTTGACCTTTTCAAGTTTGTTCGGATTTTTCAAGCCTTGCAGCATTTCAAATAAATACATCAATTATAAATTACTTTCACTGTCGAAAGTTTCAGTTGCCAAACTTTAGCCAGTTGAAATTCGATGATATCTTCATAGATTAATTTGAAACTCTCAAAAATAATTTTCGCTGCACTTTAAAATTATTCAATCAGTATGAAATAAATGTTCAAGTTCGATTTTACGATATAATCATTTTTCTTATCATTGTTCTCAATACCTGCTATCACGATCAGCATGAATGCATAAGAAAAACAAGTTGCTATAATATTTATTTGCCGCTTCATTTCAATTCCAAGATTTATTATACAATGTGTGTGGTTTTTTTGTGGCACTCATAAAGTTGCATGCTTTGCGACAATTAACATATCATGCAAGCGATAAAAACAAGCAATTTTTCGATATAGCAATGGTGTAAGAATAATATAATGAAACAGAAAGCATATTGTAATTGATATTTTATAATAAGCATTACAGAACTAGTAGTAATTAAAAAAATAAATTATCAAAAAAGTTGCACCGGAATTTACTCTAGGAATCCTTTTTATGATTGCATCCAGGAATGCCGGAGTTAATTAGACGGGGAATCAGTCACACTATCTGAAATGAAGTTATTAGAAACCAAGTGAGATTTAAAAGTATCAGTGATTCCAAATCCATATAGTTCTAGCTCTATCAATTCTCTAATCTCCCTAATGGTCAATATTGAAAAATTAACTACTTTAACTGTATCAAAACATGGTAAAGTGAAGGAATAAGGAAAATAAACATGAAGATAAGCGAAAAATATACGCATAAATAAGGTAAACGACCATTACCTAACCTTGATGTCACATGTTAAAATTTACCTGCTTAGTTCGTACCACATTCTCCTGTTTTTTCTAAAAGTTATTTCTCGTCCAATTAAAATCTCAATTTCACTCTGAAAACATATTTTCTTCGGAAGTTCTATTGTCTATGATGTAAATGATAATCGATTGGTAGCACCAATCAATTAACTAATTTACTCATTTTTCATGCGGAAGCAATTTGCTAAAGAGGACTGCTAATTCTGCAGAAAATATAGCTGCGAAGTATTTCCCTCTCACTATTTCCCACACTAAAAAAAAGTAACCAAACGAAAACTGAATTTAACCATCTCGGGATCGTGATTTTTCATTGAAACCCATCTATGTTCCTTTGGTAAAGTTCGTCATACATCTGGAAATGATGAGTGGAGAAGTTGATTATGTTTTGAGGGTTGGTTCGGGGATAGGAAGTTACAGTTGCCAGATTTTGTTGTCTTATGTCGGTGAGATTTATGCTTAAAATGGGGAATAAGTGTCTTTGAAAGAGATTAGAATATGATGATGTCATGAAGAATAATGTCAGAATCAAAAAAAAAAAAAAGAGTAATAACGCAATATTTAAACAAAGAGAAACTGCAAATGTTTATTAAAACGGTGATTAATGACAAATAAATAGATGCACGCATATTAATATTTGACAATTACAGTAACTTTTTGGAATGAAAGAAGGATACACTGTTAAAAAACAGTACAGAGATTGCGTACGATAGTTTCGGATATACAGAAGATTTTGCATCCGGCGTATATTTGAAAGTAAACAAGGTTCCTTTTAGTGCTTTCATGTTTGTGAAAGTTTGAGCTTGATTTCTTGTCGTTAAATTACTTCGGTAGTTCTTTTAAATTTCCGAACAATGAGAACTCTGCCTCCATTTTCTAAAGTTTATTTCATAATGTTTGTAAACTAGCGATATAAAAGAAAGTCGTAGGAGTATGTACTTATATGTTCACATGGAATTTATGTATATACGACTCTTAATTTATCCTCAAACTCAATTAGAGTCTTTATCGTTTCTATTTTTCTTTTATAGAGCACTGTTTATAGCATTATTGAAACTCGTTTATAATTTTTGTGGTTATAATAGTACTCGAGCTGTATTTTTTATGCATAATTTTGTTATGTACTCATACTCTTCCTGCTTAACTCACACTATAAGTAATTTCTTATCATGCACAGTATCGTTCGGTTTACTTGATAACGCTTACTTTTTCACATGCCTCGCTGCATTTTATAATCATATGACGTTTATATGTGAAATAGTTACAAATGATTTTACATTGGATTATTATCCTGAAATGAAGTGAAATATAATCTTTGCTATAATTTACAGGACAAAAAGAACAGTTGATGTGGGCCTGAACCAAAATTTTAAGGAATGTCAGCAATAAATGGTGGAAGTAATCCAGCAGTTCGTATGCCGATTGTGAATAATGTTATATTAAATGACACATTGCAGTCACAGTAATTCTTCCATATCATTTTATTAATTTGGTCAATTTAGTCAGTTTTAGTCACTGAGCTAGTGGAACATAGAAATGATCAGATGGTGTAATTGACCATACTTCTGGTTCGAGAAATATCGTCAAAAAAGAGCCATTTCTTATAGAAATAAATAGATAAGAGTTAGTTTTATTGCAATTAAAAATACTGTTTGACAAACACATTAAATATTCACAATTTGAATACAGTTTCAATTAGTATGTCGACCACAGTTTGCTGAAGAACGACATAATTTAAGACCCTAGTTTCTCATTTTTAATGCTCTGTGGTATATGCTAAGATGCGTTTTTATTTTTATTTAGCAACCACATTGGAGGATTAGGCAATAGTTGATAATATAAAAGTTTGACATTTTAATCATTATGAATGAATATTTTTCAGTAAGCAATTTCAGTTCAAGTTCAATTAAGTTTAAGTAATGATTATACTTTTCCGCTTTAAAAAATTCTTGGACAAAATAGAACATTATGTAGTTAGAATTTTCCATTATTCTTTTTGTTAAAATCTTCTACTGAATTTTAGAACGATCATTTATCCTCTCTAACTGCTTATTGAAGAAATAATATTTTGAAATACAATGTCAACACACATTCGTTTTACAGGCGTGAAAATATTGTGCCAAATGGTAATGCGTCATTTCAATCAAATCAAGTGTCTGAAGCGCCACGTGAAAGTGACATGCGTGGAAACGTAAGAGTACGTTTCGAAAGTCTTCTTTGTTGGATTTCAAATTCTTTAAGTCCATTACATTTTGCATATTTTTGAGCCGTTTACAGAGACTGCGTGTCGAGGATGCATTATGTTATTTGGATCAAGTGAAACAGCAATTTACGGACACGCCAGATGTCTATGTTAATTTCCTTGATGTCATGAAAGATTTCAAATCTCAAGCGTAGGTTTCAGTTGTTTTTCCATAAACCCTAAGAAGAATTAATAATACACCATAATAGGCAAGAATTTTATATTCGAGGATAATGTGGTACTCTCAACAATTAAAAAGCGACCAAATGTAGCGGAATTTTATCCTAAGATTTTTATTAGTAAAAATGTGATTGAACTCTGAATCCTTCAATTTGTGGCATTTACAGTTTATATAGACAAATGAATAACTAGATATCTTGCCATTTATTAATTTATCTTAAATGGTATCATAAATTTTTAGCATTGATACGCCTGGTGTAATAAAACGTGTTTCACGTTTGTTTCGAGGTCGACCCAATCTAATTACTGCATTTAATACATTTTTGCCGCCGGGATTTGATGTTTCTGTTGATGGAATAAAGGTCATCATAACCGAGCCAAATGGTCGTAGACAAGTCATTAATGAAAGTATATTTTATTAAAAGTCATTTTAAGAAAGCTTGTATAAAAGAAGAGACATAGTAATAGTTAAAAATTATGACACTAAACATTCATTCTTTTATATTACTTCTCTTTTCTGAAGCTTGGAAACATGCAACTGATTTTCATACAGAAAGATATTGGAAATATTTTTGTGATTTCTTAAGTTACGGAGTATTGTATCTTTGCAAAGTATGACTACACATGCATGCTCATACATTTATATTTTTGGATTTGTGTTTCGTGATTTACAAATAGTGATGCTTTTTATTAAGAAGTTTCGACGTATTTGAAAGTAAATATATGAGAATATATTAGTTATATTAGAAGTAATATAATATATTGGAAGTAATGTAATATATTAGTACATATAAATTAGTTTTTTAAATATATTGGGTATATTTTCTAACATGTCAAAAAAATTAGATAAAAAAAAAGAAAGTGATTGTATGCACATGATTTTCAGATCAGCCTGAATTGTCCACTTCTGAATCTCAAGCAGCAAAATCATCCTCTCCGATTCAACCCCTTGTGGGTGTTACTGGAGATTTATTATCAGCAGCAAGTGAAGCTAGTGTGTCAGATCTGGTTCCTACAGCTGAACCAATTACGACTGAACAATCGGGAAGTGAATTCACACCGAAGGCTACAGATTCACAACCTAGCGAAGTTAGGCCTATGGATTTTTTACCAGATCGTATCAGCACTGCAACCTATCAAGATGCTGTAATGTACAGAAACAAAATAATGGTGAGTATCGTAGTATGAGTTAAACATTATAAATTCTTCGTTGTTATTATATCATATTTGTGTTTAATTATTTTATGCTTGGAGTGAAAAAGTAACAGTTCTCAAAAGTCTTTTCAGGCTCGCTTTGAGGAGCGACCTGAAATGTACCATAAATTTCTTGAAATTCTTCAACGACTTCATCGAGTAACACAGGTAAATTTTTTAATCATTCCGTTTAATAAACGCGATAGTTATTTCATTTGCAGTTACAAATCAGTTTATCTTACTGAGTATGCGTAATTTTCTTTTTAAATAAATTTACTGTTAAACCATTTCTATAATCATGTCGGCAATTGAATTAAAGTAATGGGGACGTCCTTATTATACAGCAGACAAGTATTAATTATTTTATATTATTGAAATCTTTGAAAAAATATATTTACTAGTCAGAATTACGCAATTTCGCTTTATTTATCTGGAATTAGATATTTAAAGGTGTTTATGGCAAAGTTCATTTTTTGTTTATGCTACATTGCAGTATTAATTTCATACGATTTTATATAGTTTTCTTTGATTCGGAGATATATCTTTATGCTTCTAAGTGAATCGTACTATTAGGGCTAGTATTACTTATCAGTAATTCATGTCAGCCCAGTAGTCAGGTGTTAGGACATTATTCTTGCCTGAATTATGTTAGTCATTCAGAAGTTACATTTCAGGAAGGAGGGGTGATTCAAGGATATAAACGAGCTCTGGAAGCAGTTGAAATACTTTTTGAAAATGACGCAGATTTAGTGCAAGAATTTAAACAACAATTTCAGCCGAATTCTTTTGGATCTGGAGTATCTCACCCGTCCTGTAATACGCCTCGAGATACGATCAATAAAGTAATCTTCTTATCCTAAAATTTCCAATTTCACTAACTTTTTCTGCTAGATTAATAATGAACTTTTTAGGGAAAAATCCAGAAAAGTGGAGAACGAAGCGCTTTTGTCGTATCTCCTCAACCTGTTTGTGTACCAAAAGTACAAAATCAACAAGGGATGAGTCCTGGAAAACGTACTGCTTCGATATATTCTACAATAGCAGCCAAGGTTTTTAAAACATATTATCATGTTTCATGTAACAGTAGCCTAGCATTTTGGAATATTTTTTAGATGATCTTGGCATCAAGTCCAACAAATGCTAACATGGGAGGACTCGATTTGTTTCGTTTACTTCCTACATTAAACACAATTTAATAATTTTTGACTACTTAACATTTTATTAATAATATTTTGTATTCTTCTTTCACAATTTATAGATGCTTCTTCATTAACAGTATTTATCAATCTCAGCAGTGTCACTCATAAAATTAAATTAATATTGGGGACAGAGTTTTAGTTTCTCATTGAATAAAATTCCAATAAAAAAGGCTGACTCTGAGAGCCTCAGATATTAAGGATTCAAATCAAACATGCGCAATTTAAATTACTTAAGAAATCTTTGCAGAGAGCGAAATTAGGGAGTATTAATATGTTGACGTATGATACAGATGTTGAGGAAGCAGCCAAATTCGGTACCGTTGAAGATTATCTTTTCTTTGACAAGGTATGCTGGCTACGAGAAGTAAGCTTTCTGATATTTTTCAGTTTTTCCTTGAACTATGTTTACTTTTTCAAGCACTTTTACCAATGTTTGTGGAAAATTATAAATTTTAGGTAATTAAAAAAGGTCAAGACTATGTGTTCTGTGAAAAACATCGCAAGATTTTTTTTATATTCGTGATAAGTAAGGCACGTTATACAAGAATTACTTAATATTGAAACAGTTATTTGAACGTATGAGAAAAAATTATGATTAATATTGATTTTTTTTTTTTAATATAGAAATCGAATAAATAAACAAATCAAATTTGAAAGAAAATTAAGCTTTTAATCTTTATTTATGTTATTGATTCTTTGTTCTATGGAATATTGTTCAAAATATGGAAATATATATTCTGACTTTTAGAAAGGATTCTAAATTATCAAAGTTACGGTAAATTTTGTAGGTACGAAAAGCACTAATTGATAATGGTGTGCATGAAAATTTTCTGCGTTGCCTTGCTTTGTATAATCAAAGCATTATTTCGAAAAATGAACTTGTGGAACTTTTGACACCTTTTATTGGGTAAAGTTTTTCAAAAATATATTCATTAGTAAGAAATGTCAATTTACTTCATGTTTGTAATTTCAATTGGTTCATTCCAGTCGCGCGATTTTTAAAAATTGTTTTTCCATTTATTTAACTTTTTTTTTACATTGTTTATTGATAGATAGTGCTTCGCATTTTATATTAGTCTTTTTTTCCTTTTTTTTTTTCAGTCGTTTTACATTGTTGCTGAAACATGTGAAAGAATTACTGGGCTTGCCTGATACACACAGCGATAATCAACAAACCGACGATAAGTATCGTCGGCGACAAGTTCACGCAAACGATGATATGGAATTGGAGCACAAAATTGGTAATTCCAAAACCAAATTTCAAAAATTAGAATTATCATTTGAAAAAATCGCTATTCATTTCGTTGCGAACTGAATTCTCCCTGACTCAATATGAATTCATTTTCCTTTAGAATAATACAAAAGTTCTAGATTATGCTACATGTCGAAGACTAGGTGTTAGCTATCGGTCTTTACCTGAATCATACGAAAAACCGCTTTGTTCTGGACGAACACCGCTGTGTGATTCAGTTCTCAATGATTCCTGGGTTTCATTTCCGTGTTGGTCTTCTGAGGACAGTTCAGCCGTTCATTCTAAGAAGACACCGTTTGAAGAATTCGTATTTCGTACGGAAGATGAACGTTATGAGGTTTATTACCTTCGATGAAATTTTTTTGTACATCTAGAAATATCATTTGTTTCTTCATTTTAAAGTAAGTATTAAATAACATGCTCTAAAAATGGATATTTTCAGCTGGACATTGTCATTGAAGTGAATAAAACAGCTTTAGAAGTTTTGGAAATGGTTCAGCGGAAGATGTTACGGATGAAAAATGAAGAATTAAACAGCTTTCGTTTGGGTCCTTCTTTGGGTGGTAGTTCTAATTCGATAATGTTGCGCGCATTGCAGAGAATTTATGGGTAAGATTATACAACTGTCTAAATTATCTCGAATTGAAATACTAAAAGATAATTCAATTTTGAGATTTGAATTCATAAAAATTTAGCCGGTTTTTATAGGGATCACACGTTGAAGATGTTGGAAGGAGCAATGAAAAATCCTCAAGTAATGATACCAAGACTCATTGAACGAATGCGGCAAAAAGACATCGAATGGCGTAAAAATCAAGAAATATGCAATCGCATTTGGCGTGAAGAAACAGAAAAACATTACGCAAAGAGTCTAGATCATCAGGCAATAATCTTTAAGCAAAATGATTTGAAATTACTTCGTGCGAAAACGATCGTCAGCCAGTTCGAAAATTTATATGACGAGGTAATGTGTTGCTTCGAATATATCCCATAATTATTGCTCTCTAGATATATTTTCCCCTCTCTACAAACTGCGTATAAATTCAAACCCACTAAATCTAAACCTAACTATAATGAAAAGGCATGTCAAAATAATATTAGGTTACAAAGTAATAAAATCAAAACCAAAGATTTGATTTTGTAAAAAATTTGTTATTTTTTAAAGATGTTATGGGTCAGAAATATTGAATTTCATATTGATCAAATAAGATTCTCGATTTCTTATAATAATGTTTTAGTTTATGATGTTTTGAAAGTTATTATAATAGAATGCTTGGTAGTCATTTAGAATCTTAATCATGTGGAAGTGTAATTTTCCATTATCTCCGAATTTCTCATAAAAATCAAAAAAATTTTAAAATTAAAAATTGAAAAAAAAAATTAACTTCATTAGTTATATTTAAACTAAATTAATTCATGTTTGAAATTCAATTTTGTTATTATTTCTAGCGTGCTGATCGAAATGATGAAGGTGAATCGGTGGAATATGGTCCACATTGCATTTATTCATATCCGGAAGATATACGTGTTCTGTATGATGTGAACGATTTAGTAATACATTATGTGAAGCGACAGGCGAATATTCAGAAAGAAGAGAAACGTCATGCGAAACGTTATCTAAAACGTTTTATACCAGAATTATTTAATGTTCCACCCCAAGAATTGAGTGATGAGGAAGAAACAGAAGATCGAGATTATGTTGGTTCGTTTTTTTTTTCTTTTTTTTCGTTGTTGTTGTTAAAGATATCAATGAGCAGAAATATTATACCGAATTTCCGGATTTTGACCTTTGTTACTATATAATTTTTATACATTAATTTTTGTCAAAGAGATTTTTGATGGGCAATACATTATCCAATCCTTAATGTTGTAATTGATATTAAAGGTCAAAATCCCGAAGAAGAGCGAAATCTCAGACTGAGTACAGATGAAGATCAAAGGATGCCATCAAATGATGATACAGAATCGAAAAATGTATGATTAATGAGAACTATATATAAAAATGTATATTATTGCAAAGATGTAGATGTTTTGGAGTAAGACATCTACACCTTGCAATAATCATATATTTTTTCAATGTAATGAATGACAGGTATAGCAGAAATCAAAAATTCATTGATGCCAGCTATAAACTTTTCAGTCATTGGCATTTCATAAACTACATATAACAAATTTATCCTTTTGGTGGAGGTAATTTTTGATTATAACATAACTTGCAGTTGCAACAAATCCGAATAATGGAACTCTGAAATGATGTTCTTTCTAATATATATTAAATTCAAAAAGTACCCCTTTGAATTTGGAATTATTCGAAATTGTGCAGAATCTTCCGGACTTCTTGATTTTCATAAAAGAAATGTTTTCAGACTCCATCTTCGGATGGAAACGAGACTTCTACATATCGTCTTTTCTATGGTGCCAACACATGGTGCATATTTATTAGACTTCATCATTTATTGTGTGATCGACTGGCCTATTTGAAGAAAAAACATCGAGAAATCATTAAAAATCACGAAGTATTTTCTGGCATTTTATTTTATAGCTCTTTAAAAAATATATATAATGGCCTTCGGTGGGTTTTGAAATCCATCTAATAAAGTAGTATTTCGGAGTGTTTCTTGATGGTTAAAATATGATCGGATTTTTAAAATTAATTACAGTATTTTTTGGATCTTAAATTTATCATTTAAGACATAAAATATTGTCTAGAATTGTTGCAGCTGAAAGAATCTTATATAAGAGTCGTTTTTAATAATTTTTTATATTAATGACTGCTATAATTTTCCAATTGTGATAAATTGTCCAGGTGGAAGAGCGTATACGAATGGAACGTGAATCTGTAATAAGCCGATGTACCGGTGATAGTGGATCACTGAAATCAGTTGAACTGGACACGAAACTTGGCTTGTCTTTACTGAAACCGAACAATCAAAGTCCGGATAACTACTACATTGCATTGATCAATGAAGTCAAAAATCTTCTGGATGGTCTCATTGATAGTGCCACTTTCGAAGATAACGTCAGGTAAGTAGCGATGGAACTGATCACAATATTTTATAGCATGATGAATTTGTTTCAAATTATGGAAGTGAAAATTTTTACATCATGTTTTTTTTTCAGAAAGATGTTTGGAACAGCTGCTTACTTAACATTTACAATGGATAAAATTATCATAACAATTGCACGGCAATTGCAAAACATGTCTTGCGAAGATGCAAACATCGCTAGTATAAATCTGTACAAAAAATATCGTTTTGAGCATCCTGTCAGTTTGTACAGTCGAGACAAAAATGAAGAAAATATTGATGATGCTTATGAACGGGCTGCACAGGAAGTGCTTGCCAATCAGAATTGTTTCAAGACTTTCTTTCTTCATGATTCCCGAAGTGTTACGATGGAACTGATCGATAGTGATGTTACCGAGGAAGGAGAGAAAGGTGATAGTGACCAAGAATGGAGCCGTTATGTACATCATTATGTTGAGGTTTATTTTCTGATTCTATCTAAATTCAGGAGATAAATTTTTCTATGATTTTTCGCTCATTAACGCCCTTTGACTTTCCATTAATTATAGTGTACTGTATAATATTGGTGCGATAGCGGAGTGCATCATAGGAGATATGTATAACTTTCGCACTAATTTTCGATTTTTTTAATATATTCAGAAAATATATGATTTCTTTAGAGTCTTGCTAATGAACCGTCATCATCGGCATTAAATCTTGAAGACCAACAACAGATGCTCGAAACTATTAGTGAAAGGCCGCCATTATTTCTTATGAAATATATCAAAGCAGGAATGGACAAATATAAGTATGTTCTCTTTATCAGACAGATTATTTTACTGCTGATCTACAGAAAAAATATCGTCCTGTACCATAATTAATTCTCTCATTCCTTAAGATAGGTGCTTTCAGAAAGAAGGACGATGAAACGAGTAAAAAAAATGAAAATGAAAGTGGAGAATTAAAGCAGGAAGAGAGATTGCCCAGTATTACGGTGAGTGAGAACCTAAGCGCACTGTTTTCTCCAACTGGAAATTATAAAATGCGATTCACGAAAGGTTCAACTGATCTGCTGATAAGAGCCGGAGCGCCGCGAAGAGGGATGGATGTAAGTTCAGGATTTACTTTTATATGAGAAAATGGTTGCACAGAAAGAGTAAGGGCGGAAATAAGAAGGAATAAATCAAAAGAATATATATATATATATATATAATAAAATGCTATTGATTTACCTAATCATAAAAATTATGATCTTATTAGAGATCTGCAGAAATTTCTTATAGCAGTTATTTTGAATATTGTGAACATCGTCTTTCTAAATTTTTATTTGCAGAAACACAAAATAGTCACAGGACGGAGAAAAGATCGTTTTCTGACATGGTTAGAAGAACGATTATGTGAAGATGGTGGAGATGTTTTGGGTCCTCGAAATTGGCTTGCAGATGGTTCACGAATAGTACCTGTACGTCATCCTGAGTTTCCTTATATCACTTATAATCGTTATTTTTCTTCCATTTCTAGTACTTCGTCAACATCATCAAATCGTAGTCAGCGCTGAATCATAGCGCTCAATGTATGTTATTTGTTCGAAATTTCGGTTTTTCTTCAATAATTTAATGGATTTTTAATACTCTAATGGTATTAGTATAGAGTATTAGATAACTAAAAGTCTGTAAAAAATGAATTATATTTTTACGCATCTGGTTTGTTTTTGCATGCCATTGCATTTAAAATCCGTGATTTTTTTCAATTCACTTGTAGAGTTCAGTTTTCAAATGTTCCCCTTTGATAGTGTTCTACATAAGTTCCCGAAGAATTAAAATAAAGTTTTCAATTAATAATGGTTTGTGAAAAATTAATTTGCAAATAACTTATGATGACCTTCGCGTCATATTCATATCTGTTAAATTTGGATAGTTTGAACAGGTCAAGCTTTTAAAGGTAAGTGATACTACGCTTCAGACAAATGATACAGAATTAAATTATCTAATGTTAGGTAGGACATGTTAAATTGCATCAATAATCTTCTTTTTCATTATTAATTGATCTTTTCACGTATTATTTCTGTGTATGTATTTCTTAAATTTTATTCATTCTTCTCCGGTGTGGAGGAATGTGAAGATTGCAGCCATCCACTCATCCGAATTTCCACAAATAAGCATTAAGAATGTTGCGTTTTAGTATATTCGATATTGATATTTCTTGTCATATTCGAAACTTGTATGTTTTTTGTGTATGAGATTTTTATATATGTTGAAATGGAATAAACAAATCATTTCAACTGTAAATTGTCTTCGCTGCTGCTAAGAAAACTGAGCTCGTAATTTTTCTGCTTCGTTTCAAGTTTTCGGCTTTCTGAAGTCATGAAATCAATATATAAGGATCATACATGTTTTCTTGGTTTTGCGAGCTCGATTGAGGAGTGTGAAATGTTGAATAGATCTCAGTGAAAAATATGGGAAAGCAACAGAGTAATGAAGAAAGCAAGAGGTGAGCTTGGAGAAAAGAAAAATAGAGGAAACGATGATCGGAATATTCATCTATAAGCATATATACTTTTGGGAAACAAGCTACAATTCCAAGAAATTTATTTCCAATGTAAACTGTACATTGATTAATGGGACTGTTCATATAATACAAAGAGAAATAAGATATAACAATTGTTGCACTACAAAGACTACATGTTAGAGCACTATCACTTGATACATGGATTGGTCATGGTGAACTATCTTCACAAAACAAAGTATCGTATCAGAACTCCATCAAATCATCTAATAATGAATCTCCAGGAACAATGCGTTTTGGAAAATGATCCTTTTAGAGTAGGTATATAAGAACGATAAATGATTATAATGCACTTATGACATTTTCATAATTTACAATAACAGGCTCTAAATCTCATTTTCTCTCGACACAAATTTACTGGGACGAGAGATAAGTGCATTTTCTGGTGTTTATCTCTGGAAGATCTGCACCCTAACAACATTCTGATTAGAAACAAAATTTAATTATGTACAGATATGGAACATTTATCACACCAATATAATTTAAAAAAAGGTAAAAAATTAGAAAATGATCAGAGTGAGGTTCACAGCTCATTTGTTTCTGAATATATTTAGCTAAAACAAGAAAAAAAAAAAGTGGAGACATGCAATTAATAATTTAATGAAAAATAGAGTCATCTCTCCGCATACAAAGATATAACAGATTTTTAAGGAAAAGGCGAAAAAATGGAAGTCAAAAAAATAATCACGGGAATCAGGAATCTTATATCCTTTATTAATTCCTCTGTACTAATGGTAATCGCGTATATAAGAACTATTATTATATAGCTAAGGAAATCAAGTGAAAGAACTATGAAGATCCACCGAAAATAATACCTAACATATGCAAACAAAAATGAATATGCAGTGCAAACTCCAATAAAAATCTTTTAGCATCGTGAACACTCGTTCAAAATCGATAAAAAGTGCTTCGACTGATATGAGCTTTTTATCGGCAAGTACATTAATTCATTAATTAGCAACCCTATATGCAATTCATGCATACATGCTTTCAGCCAGTGCCGACATTTTCAAGCAGATATTAACAAATTGATTAAAATACTCCGCTAGTTCGGCAACTTCACCATCCACACCTTCATCAGCTAAATCCCACGGTGAGCAACGTGATGCTTCCACCGAGCAGCTTGAACTCTTACTCCTGAATAAATTAAAATATAGAGGAAGAACAAATAATTGCATTATAATAAAATTGACAGAAACCATTCCTATCTCATCCCTATATCAAAAAGAAAATTTAGAACCTTTTGTTACTAAATCAATTTCAAAGCAAAATTATAATTTCAACCTCTTTTGACAAAAATAGTTTAAAAATTTCTCTAAAATTTTGGAGCGTTTTCTTTCTTGAAAGAAGTATTCTTCAAACATAAAGAATGAATGAAAGAAGCATCATCAAATAAGATGCAATAAAATTTCAAAAAAAAAAGAATCAAGAAGCTTTTTTACATCATTTCCGTAAATAATTTCGGCTCTAAATTGGAACTTTTTTACTGTAGCTTCGTATAAATCTTTAGTCTTAAAATAAATGAAATTAGCAGTTCTGCTTGCGAATAAAAAAAATTGACCTTTCTGTAATGGATGGTTGTTCTGACAGAGTCAATCGTAGCTCGTCGACATCACCTTCTAATTTAATGTTCCAAAGCTTTTCCAGGACAGAATTACGCTTAAGCGTGTCGACTTTTTTACTCATTAAAGGCAATAAATATGGCTTGTATCGATGTCGAGTACGACTGGAAAATATAGAGCCTCATAATTTAAACAAAAATAGAGCAGAGTCAACTCTTAGAAATGCAAGTTACACATCATGTATTAAGTAGAATTCCCATGATATAATTATGATAATGTAATCTATAATTAATGAAACAAAAAGCGTTATAAACTTCTTTCACAAATCCACATATTTTTCGATAAATATGAAATAGAAGATAGAAAAAAGACAAAAAAGAGTAAGATGAGGGTCCTTGCTCTCTTTCTCTTTGACTTAAAGAATTCACTAGTTTCAATAGTTTGACATTATCCGACTACTATTATAATATAATGAAAACTGATTCAATATAACAAATCTCTTGTTCTCTAAGGTATTTCGTTATACGAATCTTTTGAACCTACTCGCATTTCTCAACTTAAAAAAGTGTTACTTAGTCTCAATTTCTTCGACTAACTTTGCAGACGAAAAGTAAGGGGACTTCATCTTTTTAACTAAAAAGTAGGTTTCAAAACTTCAAAACTTTTTAAATTAAAATAATTTGTCGTATTCTGGAGGAAGTATAAAAAGAAAAGCAATTCCAGAAACTTACTCTTTGGAAAGACGAGCAGTGTAATCCGACGCTGTCGATGGTTGCTGAGTTTTCTGACAGAAATAAATAGTTTTGGATGACTTCTTTGGTATTCTTGGTATTCTATTGTCTCCATCGTCTTCGGAATCGCTGCTCTCATCCGCTTTCAATGAAAGTTTTTCAAAAACTGAAAGAGCTTGTTCCACTGTTGCTCTTACTTCTGCACCTTTTATTTCTTCCATCTAAAATATAACATTGTTATAAAATGAGGTGGAATGTTTCATGGCTCCTTATGTTACTTTCTTCCTTCGAAATCCCGATACATCGAAGATCGAATTTTTATAACCTTTCGCGGGTGCTTGAAAGAAGTTTTCCAAAGTCCACATAGCACTTAAATTAGTGAATGAGCAGATGAAAAAGAAGGAAGGAAAAATTTACAAAGACATGTTCTAATAGGAAGGCGGCTCTAAATGGATGAAGAAACAGTTGGCTTGGACGTAATTATGCCAGTACTATGTCTCATCTACCTATGAAAGGAAGCATAAAACTGTAACTCAAGCACTACAAGACGTACGTCACGTGTCCGCGAAGCTAACAAAAAATCCGGAAACCACCGGCCTTTTCGTGTCAAAAAACATATGGTGTGAAATGCGGGAGGTCGATATGCAATTTGCCGCCATTCATATTGAACGAAAATAATTAATCGACAGAGTGGACGAGTAAGCTTTCGTTTCACTTAGTCTGGGTCAGGGGTCAATTTCTTCAGATGGTTGCTAATATTTTAAATTGGCTATAGCATCTTATCATTGAGGGGATTGGAATTATAAACTCAGTGAAAGGTAAACAATACCAATAAGTCCAACAAATCTTCGAATACCAGTTTTTCTGATCATCACTTTTTTTTTTGTTGATCATAAGATGATTTATTTTGTTCAAAGCATTTATCGAAACACCAGTTTCTCCGAATTGATCTGTACAAGGAACTTATGGGTTGCTGTATGATGAGCCAAGAAAGTATTGATTAGTATATTTAAGACCAATGTGCGGCAAATAAGATTTAAAGAATAATGAATGGAATGAATGGGGATAAATGCAGAGATCAAGTAGATGTCGGGAAATCTGCGCATGGATTTCGCTATAAGAATACATAAATATATTTTACAATAACAAAAAATCAGTGATAAAGATTTAAGAATTTTTTACATGCTTAAATATACGAAAGCTTTAAAACTGGGTGCAGTGACAAAGAAATTGAATAAAATAATCGGTCGGTTGCTAAAAATCAAAGTTCTCAAGTAATATTATCATTTAATTTGCTTTATTTGACCATGTATGCTGTAGAAAGAATTGTATAATGCAATACAGTTGTGGAAAAAATCTCACTGAATTTGTATAATATGGCTTGTTGATTGTTTGGAGTGGAGATGGATTCTTGTTGTTATTATGACTCAGCAAGGTCGGTCGGCAGTACGTTTTATATTATACTGTACAATAATAAACAATTAATGAACAATATTTGATAAATAATGAAAGGGTGACTCTTCTTCAAAATCCGAGCTTTATTTATCCTTTCGGGCTTCTTCTTCTTTCCTGATCTCTGGTTTATCGCTTCGTGATTGATCGATCTTGCTTTGTTTACATGTTAATAGGAGCATTTTGTTTACCATGTTTATCATTTTGGCGGGAAACATGTTTATCTTTTGTTAATAAACATGTTTCTCCTTTTGGTGGCAAACATGTTTATCATTTTTATCGTTTTAGCGAGGAACATGTTTACCTTTCTGTTCATTGTTTTGATGGTAAACATGTTTATCCTTGTTAGTTCATTTGAAACTGTTTTCATGCTTCTTGAGTTTTAACATTCTTTTCTTATAATAATCCATCTTTCAAATTTTCCCGACAAAAATAGTTACGAATCGCATGATGTTCAGTAAGACTAAGGTGGATAAAAAAGCGAAAAAGGGAAAATAATTTATATTCTGGAGTATCTGTTTCATGTCCTAGTCTAAGTCGCGAAATGTTTCTGGGTCTTAATTTTTAATATTCACTGACTACTTCAATATTTTTCTTTCTGTACTGCGTTAGATTATCTATTATTTCCGAAAAAGCTTTCAGAAGCAATTCAAAACTTTATAACTTTCTTCCTAGGACACTTTTTTGACACTTCGAAGTCAAAAGCATAAATCAGTAGTAACATCGATGTGCAAGTCCTGGAGCTTTTATAAGTAATTCTGAACTTGATTATCGTTTATAGTGGTGAAGGAAATTCATTTAATCCTTAAGTTTTATCATAAAATCTATGATAGGATTTATGGGACAGCCATCCTAAGATCATTGTGAATCTTGTAATAAAACGATTCCATAGAAATCATTGATACTCGAATCTCGAATACTTCATGGAACAAAATGCTATAGAGAATTATGTCAGCATCACTTTTCTGATAATATCAAATACTGCAAATTGTTTAAATGATTACTTGAAGCATTTGGAAGTCTGTTACACATTCATGTGATGGAAGAAAACAAATGATTCACACAGTGATTTATGCAAGCTTCTAAATAAATCGGTTAGCAAATTCTAATGTTTCATTGCAATAAGAAAGTTGTGAATATGATTAAACAGTGAGAAATTCACAATAAGTATCTTCGAAAACGGTACTTATTGAGTGAGTGGCTAAAATTGTCCGAATCATTAACAGTTGTTGAGAAAGGGAAAAATGCAATAATACCGATTTTACGATTGCTAGATCAAAGATCAATAGTTCAGTTCAACATACGTATGAATGTTTGTGCTTGTTACGATAATGTCCATCATTTCATCTTTTACATGTTGGTATCCATTAAAGCATGGATTCGCGGAGTGCAAATAATTGATTTTATTTTCACATTTTTCTCACCCAACTGCACCATATTTAAATGGGACTGATGTTATATCTGAACTGTTGTGCCTGCACCAATTCTAAATTCATTTTCATTTTTTTATTAATGTCGGTGATCGTGTCTCGAAGTGAATCTATTTGGTGCTGACAAACAGTTCGCAATAATTTACCCTTCATTGGAATTATTGCAATCGCAACTTTGCATAATGTTCCCAAGTTCCAGGTCACATCCAATTTAGTCTAGTCTTCCCACATTGTCATACTGGCAACATTAATAATATCGTAACAAAATCTGGAAATCTGAAGGATATTATTAATAGTAGGAAGTTTTTAGAAAAAATTAAAAATCAGGTAATGGAAAAATATGTCGCTAAAATGGGAGTGAAAAAGTGACATTGCAGTTCCGTAGAAATCAAATCAAAGATATCGAAATTACTAAATTATATGTTGTCATTGCTATTTTCTGCAAAAAGACCAGGACTATATTGTTCAGAAAATTGCGAGTAATAATAAATATATAAGAGAAGAAGGAGTCGAATACAAATCAGCATTGTTGACAATAACCTAGCAATTTATGAGTTTTGCGTGCATAGTTGATGATATTTATTGATCTGACCCGAGCAGATAGTGAACATAGAATGAACATTGTTATCCCAAGTCATAGTAAATCTAATTTATTGCATACGAGATTTCAGTATGTACAAAGCGATGAACCGATCAGTAAGGACGCATCACAGACCATTTTCTCTTCCTCTTCCTCAGTCTCTGATATTTATTGGTTTTGTGGTATCGATTTTCGCTTTTAACTCTTTTTAACGCTTTTCTTCGTGTTGTCCTCTCTGTTTTATTTGTGCAGGGATGAATCAGCGAAGACATTTCCGATCGAAAGTGCCGATATCGATGACGTGGAGGTGATGAAGTCGAGCTGAAATTACAAAAAAGGAACGATCAAACACTGAAAAAGAATTGGTCGAAAAATAAAGAGGTAACCATATCACATTTATTGGTGTTCTATAGTAATATTTGTTGGCCGTCTTTTTTGTTATCGTTTTATTTTGCAGGATGAGGAAGTTAAAAGGATGCCAAAGCTTCTTGAGAATATATATTCTTTTTCTCTCAGAAAATGCATCGCCTTTATTTTTGTTACATCACGTAATTCTGCATTAATTGTTACTGTTTCTTGTTGTGCCATCAGTTACTCCTATTTAGCCAGAATCCTTCTAGAATAATTTAATAGTAAGTAACCCTTGGCAAGTATTTGTTGACAAATATCCCCCTGGCTCTGTTGTTTCTGGTAAGATTAACAATAATACTGGCTTATATATATCTATTACCTTTGATGATTATGAAATAGATGAAAATGTGGAAGGGACAATTTATGCACAATATATAGGTTGGTCTAAGAATGGTTTAGATCAAAAAAAAAAGTATGGTATTGGTGATATAATAGAACCAAAAGTAATAAGGGCCAATGTGAATCGAGCAAGAATTTACCTTGGTATAAAGCAAATTATTTACTATGAATCTTTTCATCTTTTTCATTTCTAACTTCAGGAAAAGAATTCATCAAATAGGACTTTTATTCAGAATTCAAGAAATTCGCTGGTCATATATATATATATATATTCACTTACAGGTGTAATAGCGACAATGTTGAAAAAACATCTTTTAATAGATGGCAGTGTGGCAAATGAATCATCTGACATGGTAATGGTTGCGGATATCCGTTCTACGGATGGCAAGCATCACCGTGTGGTATTTGATCGTTCCAGAAAGTTCATCAAATTCACATTAACTGAGTGAGTTTGATTCGACTTTTACTTGAAATATGCCTGACTATTTATGTATTGATTGTTCTCTGCTCAGTTAGCAAGTCAACTCGTTTAGAAGAACATTGAGGTGGATGCAGGAAATCCAGAAAATTTTCCACGAAAATATGATCCTTTAATCAATTTTAAGAGGTGCTGAAGAGAAACAACAAAGTATGTTGAAAGATCTAAATGAATTAATTTGTGTACGTGGAACGCCAATTATTATGAGACGAGGGCTGCCTTTCGATTTGAATAAAGTAAGCGTTGCTTTCGTGGCATGTTATTTTACTGAAACTGATACAGAATTGCTAATGGATTTACAATAATCTCTTTCTCTGTCGTTTAGAAATAGATATTTCAAGAATTTTTACTTAGTATTTTCAGCTCACTTTAAATTTTGCCCTTATAGTTTTTTCATGATTAGAATCGGTATTGTAAATAACATTTAATTATCAGTAAAAGCTTCGGAAATATTTAAATTAGTCTTCGAATTGATCCTAGCGCATTTATACTATGATTCTGGATACTGTTATTAACAGCTCTTGTGATGAGTATTTTGCTCATTATTTTGGATAAGAAAAACTTACATTTCCGATCAAAAAACGAGAAAAATTCAATATTTGAATATTTACAGAACGCTTACAGGATTTCGGTCAAGTCCAAATTATCATCATTCAACTTCACAGATAAATATACTGAAATCGTTTCTCCATTTGTATGACTGAATACAATCTAAACCAGTTTCAAATTTTTACAGGATGCGAAACAAGTCGATACTCCAAATCATTTGTACTTTTATTTTGCTGAAAAAAGAAGAAAACGTCATTGGCGTATCCGTACAGTTATCGCTTTATTTACTACTACCACTGATAAAAAGTTATGGTTGAGTGTTTTGGATTCTTCTCTTCATGGTATGCAGTAAATAACATGAAAACTATTTTTTTTAATTTTACTGCATGTTTAATGGAAGTGACTAAATTCGTTTTAAAAGTTGATGATTTAGGGCAAATAAATAAGCTTTTTCCAATACTTCGTCCGAAAATTTTGTTTGTTTTTATTTGGAGATTCAAAAAAAATTTTTTTTTTTTTTTGTATTTCAGAACTGGAGCAAAGGCCAAAAGCGTTGTTGATATTTGTGAATCCATTTGGTGGTAAAGGCAAAGCCAAAAAAATTTATTCAGAACAGGTAAGATTTACTTGATTGTATCTTCAAAAAAAAAAAAAAAAAAAAAAAAAACCAGATAAGTTTTATAGTTGCAAAAATCATTGTCGTTTATACATTCTTCTTTGCTTTTTGTTGTTATTATTGCTTTTTAGAAAAGCGAAACATTGTTCTTTCAATGGACGAATTTATTTAAATTTTTAAAATCGCTTGCTTTTAATAACTTGTCAACTTTTTATAATTTTTTGATAGCTTTGCTAATCTCTAGACTTTACCATTTAATAATGTAAATTGAAATCTCAAAGTATACTTATTTTAATATGAAGAGATGGATTTAACTTAAAGAACTTCAGGTGGCCAAAATTTTGGAAATGGCTAAAATCCATTGTGATGTAGTAATGACACAGCGAGCAAATCACGCTTTTGATTACCTTAAACAACTGGATTTTTCACAGTGGAAAAAAATTGATGGTGTTGTTTCTGTGGGTGGTGATGGTCTCTTCAATGAATGTCTCTCTGCTATTGTTTGCAGGTATACTTGCAATTTCAAAAACAAATCTGTGCATATAAGATACATAATCAGCATTATTTTATATCCAAATTCTCTGGTCATTATATCTTTGGTAATGCAATCACTGTTAGTGGTAACTAGAGTTTGATTTAGTGACAGCGTAATAATCGGACTTTTGTTTTCTGGGCAAGAAATGACTTCTGGAAACTGTACTAAATATAATTTTTTTTAAAAAATCTTTCCATAGAAATACTAAATGTTTCTCGAGAGAATTTAATATAAAGCATCATCTATGAATGGATGATTCTTTATGTTAAATCGGATTTTAAGTAAATTAAGATTATATTAATCGGATTTATCGGTTTCATAACATAGATTTAGTTGGGAATTTGTTTTTATTGTGGATCAGACTGTTATCTTTTTATATTCAAATGCAAGTCTTTGTGAATAATACCACCCTTTTTTTGTTTTTATGCATTTACACAAATTTCTCATTTATTTTTTCATATTCATTTATATGACTCCACATGTTTTTTTCTCTGAATACTTTACACTTTTCTTGAAGTATAAACACGGTGTACTAAAAAATTTATTTGCTGAAATATGAAGTGAGTTTCTCAAATTATGTCATTTTTGTATATCATTTTTTATTGGACATTTATCTTCGCTATATTCAATTCTCCAAATTATGACTAATATTTTCGAAATTTTCAGGACACAAGAAGAAGCAGGGAAAGATATATCTGATGTCAACATTGATATCCTAGAGACGCCACGAATGCGTTTTGGTATAATTGGTGCTGGTTCTGCAAATTCCATTGTTTCTTCCGTTCATGGCACTGATGATTGCCCAACTGCTGCCATACATATTGCGCTGGGTAGATTTTTAGAGAGTTCCTTTCTGAATTAAAAACATGAAAATTGTTTTTTCCGATTTTTTGCAAAAAGTTCGGTTCTTTCTTTCAAATTCGAATGCAATTTTTGCTACAAACATGGGAATGAGCAATAAGAAGTTAAGATTTTGGGGAAGAACTGGAGAACTTCCGTAATTATCAAAGATTAAACCTTTGTTTATCATTTAATAGAAACTTTCATGAGATTATTTCCATTTCTTAATCTATTTTAGGTAACAAATGTTCGATAGATGTGTGCACAGTCCATAAAGGGGATGATCTCATGCGAATATCTGCAAATGCAATCTCATATGGTTGGCTTGGTGATGTTTTGGCCGATTCTGAAAGATACAGATGGATGGGACCTCTGAGATATCAATATTCCGGTATGTTTTGGGTTTGGTGAGATTAAATTTTATATTCTCATTTGCTCATAGGAATTTTTTTTATTATGCATAGTTTCATTTCATGTAGCATGTTTCAGCCTTACGAACAACAGTCCGTAATCCTGCTTATTTTGGGCGTGTATCGTTCAGCTTGATCTCAGAAGCTGCGGAAAAGAACGATTTAAGTATTTTGCCCAAATGCACGAGTCCATGTTGCATCTGCGACAAGTGAGTTTTAAATTATGAGTTTTATGAATTGTGAGTTTTAAAATATTTTTCTATCTTATATATATTATTGAAAATCTATATTTATGAAAAGTCTTAAATATCGATTTTCAAAAATAGATGTAAGATAGGAAAAATATTCGTGCTTGTCACTTAAAATTCATACTTTCCACTTTATTTGAATTATCCTTACATATGTTTGCATTCGTAGCCTTTCTGTTTCCTTTCCGTCTATAATTAGATCCATATATGAAACAAGTCCATATTTACTACTTTGTGCAATTAGAGGCATATTTCGTCATATGAAGTTGAAACCCAAATTCGTGTAAAGCACTTTCGTATTTTTACGAATCTTGATATCTCTTTATTTTTTAGTTTTTTTTTTTTTTTATGCTAAATGCTTTATCTATGAATGTGAGTACAAGAAAAAAGAATCCCCAAAATCGTAGCAGCTTCCAAAATCTTTTTTATCAAATAACCTAATCACGAATTGTGATTAACATTTTTTTCAGAAATGTTGAAGCTGATAAGAACTATCCATTTCATTTACAAACTGAATTTTCCCATATCATTTGTTGCGTGGTGCCATGTGTTAGTCCATTTACACCATATGGTTTGGCTCCGTTCACTGGTATTGGTGATGGAAGCATGGATTTAGCTCTAATTCCACGAATTTCGCGATGTTCCAATTTGTCATTTATTCGAAAAGTTGCAATGAGTGGACCGAAAAGTGTTTTATCGATGGGCAACAAATTGAATGTTTTTCGAGTTGCTCGATGGGCATTCACCCCTGCTTCTTTGCTTGAAAGTGTGACTGCTAATGATTCCTCCGATGCAATTGATGCTCAAGGCTCGTGGAATCTGGATGGAGGTTGGTTCTTTGATGTTACAGTTTCTTTTTATTTTACCATTTATTTGCATTATTTTTTTTCCAATTTTCAAATCAAATCATTATTCTTTATTTATTTTCTCTTTCATTCCTTTCATTAAGTGCAAGTTATTCGAATGTAATGGCACAGATTAGAGTAGCAAATAAAGTTCATATGTCGCTATGGAATTAAGTCTAAAAATCATTTATGTTTATTCTTAATTTCTTTTGGAAACTTATAGGAATTTCTTTCCCTTTAAAAATATTTTGTCATTCTAACTTTTCATTTGCATATTTTTTATATTATTATTAGAGGAAATTCACTTTGTTTGCTTATTCTATCATGTGTATAAGAAAATTGATCTGGACGGGAAAAAGTAGACCCCTTAATGTTAATATTTTGATTTTCAGAAATATTGCCACAACCAAAAGATGCTACATTCCAGTTCAGGTACGTTTTTTTTTTTTCAAGAAATTTCATTCTCAAGATAATTTTCAAAAAGAATTCCCATCTCATTTTTTTATATAATGCTTCTTATTGTTGTTAGGTTGCATCCTCGGTTAATAAAATACTTCGGACGTGAAGTTGATCTAAATGCTCCTGTAAAGCGAACTGGTTGCTGCAGACGAGATTATAAAAAGCTATCGAATATTGTTCGAATACAATTGAGCCAATAATCTCTGTTTCTAGTAAACATCTATTTGTTAATAAATATCGAACCAATTTTGGATGATTAGAGGTTGTTTTTGATGGTCATTCTTTTTTTTTTTGCTTCATGAATCTCGCTTCCTTTTGTTACGAAAAAATAAATGAAACAAAGGTTGAAATATAGTTTTCAACTTTTGTTTCATTTGTTTCTTCGTTGAAAGCTATATTTCAACTAAATAAAAAATTTCACACGAAGTTCGTGAGAAAGTGGAAAATAGATGGAAGAGTTGAGTGATAAGAAATTTATTTTGAAATCTAATCGCATTATTCCATAAATATCGATGGAACGAATAACTTGTGTTAATGATACCATCCTCTGGATACTTTAATTTGTCTATTCATTTTAATAAAAATTTATCAGCTTATCTATTATAAAGAAAATTCAATTTCATATTTTATTTTACGCTGTTTTTAGTCGATAAAAAATATGGAAATTTTGTTAGGATTTTTGAAGCTTTAATGGCATCTATATTTGATTTTTATAATTTGAGCAGATATATTTATTATTTTAACATTCTATGACGGTTTTTCTCTGACTTTATTTTGAAGCATAAAGTTTGTCGCTTAATTATATATTTTATGATAACATTGTATAGTACGCTTCTCTTCTCGAAATCGTTGCCTGTTTTGAACAGGTCGTGTCTTTATTTTCAAGTGCTGATTTATTGCTATTTCCCATCGAAAGATTTGACTAACTAAATATTCTAAAAAATTTGATGGATAAATATTTTCTTAGACTATCGTTAATTGGTTTCTTTGTTTTTAGCTTGTCTTTCCAAACTTGCCTCACTCGTTTTATATTGAGGTGAATTTCCTGTATATAATAATTTTATATTATGCATGATATTTTTACAGAAACATTTTCGGGTTTCGAATTTATATTATATTCAGGAGTCAGCATTATCTATGATTTTTTCTATACATACTACGTTAACGAAAATTTTTATCTCACTGTTGTGTTCTGGCTTGCTCTTTGCATTAGGAAGACTTGATAATAAAGAATTTAATTGTGCTAGGTGTATTTATTCTATTGTTCATTTGATACAATGCAAAGATGGATCTATATTACTTCACTTAGCTTCAATTAAACATTTTAATAAATTTGTATTTTGATTCATAATATTCTAATTCTACACCTTCATATTTGCATGTATATTTTGCTTATAATAAAATTATCTTGAATGTGACCATATGTTAATGGCATAAAGATTGTAAATATTCATCTGCAATACTTACTGTAAGTGAATGTTCTGAAAAGGGATTAAAAAATCATAGGCGAATATTAAATATTTTAGCTGTTTTTTCAATGAAATCTATTTAAAAGGAAGCATCTTACGTAATCAGCCATTTGCATACAATTTCTGAAGAGTTGTTCTTGATGAACCGTTCTTCAACTTATTGCGCAACTGGTTTTCGACAAAGTAGCGTGAAGTTTCTGCGCGATTTCAGTTGGAGTGCTAAAGTAAATTTAAAATTTGATATGTTGCTGGTGATCTTTTTTTTAATTTGCTGAAGTTTGAACTAATAAAACTTCCTAATTTTTCGAGAGAAATGGGCGTTAGTTTATTTCCTGTATCCATACTGCTTATATTGCAGAACTGCCAAGTTTTTTATAGGATTTCGGGGCGTTGTAAGTTAACTCACCTCAATGGTTTCAATTAATTTTGGTTAATAAAGAAAAGTTATTGTAATTGATTTTAAATATTATACTCTTTTTTAAATTAGTCCCAGCAAATGATGTTTTTTTTCAAATTGTGTGAATCAGTACAATTTATAGTTGGTTGGTGATTGTGATACAGCAGTGGAGAATCTCAGACCTATAATTGCGCTTACGTTACATTTTACTGAAGGTTCCACCAAAACATACGAATTTACTGAGAAAGAAGTAATTGAATTTTTCTACAGTATGAAATGAGCGCTTAAATTTCGGGATATTATAAAGTGGTACAATTTTGAATTAATCTTGAGTTCCTGCTTTATCTTCAAAAGAATTAAGGCATTTAAATTTTCTTAAATTGATTGGCAGTTATGTTGAAATTATTGCTCAGAGTTTATAGGAGCGAATAGTGAAGTAAGCGAACCTTCGCTTTTAGTAATTCTAAATTTCTCTCTTTTATAGTTGAAACGTTTTATTGGCGATTTAGAAGCAGTCCAGCAAAAATTTAATCAAGGGTAAAATGTATCCAAAATTATCACCAGGGTGAGTGCTTTTTGAATTTATTTCAAAGCTGTTAAGCTATATTTCGCAGTAACGAAGATTTTTTTTTGTTTTTTTTTTCTTTGTTTTTTGGAATTAATGACTTTCAATTTTTCTTTTCTTTTTTTTTTTTTTCTTTTCATTTAAGATATATTACGAAGTCAACTGCCATTATTCTTTCATCTTCCACGTTGTTATATGGATTTACCGAATATATAACAGGAAATGAAGTCTTTCAACGGGAACAAGTAAATATTTTGCTTCTAAATTTAATTTTGTTGAGAAAAGTGAAAGTTCTCCAAAAAACTTGGAGTTTATGAGAAATGCATGGTCGCTGAAATATTGAAATTTCATAGTTAGAATTAAATTTTCAGTTTATGCCATTATTGCATTGCATGCTGAAACCAGAATTGATAGCGCAATTCAATATTTATTTGGCAAAGTATCGTTTGTTACCGCCGTTCAGTCACAGCTATCGGGAATATCCGGAGCTTAATTGTAAGGTTATGAATATGCAGTTCAAGAATCCAGTTGGGTTAGCTGCCGGCTTTGATAAAGGCAAGAGATTTTTGATTTTTCAAGTGCTTTAATAAGGAATCCGTATTCACTAGATGTTATAAATATTTTTATTCTACCAACAGTATGAATGGAATATCTTATATAAGTAGTTACCAATAGTTGTATAATTTTAACAGGAACAATTTCTCGAGATATCAGTGTCTTGCTCAAGAAAAATCCATTAATTTTCTTGTTTAGAGTTATGAATTCGTTATTCCAGTTCCTTTTTCTAGACGCTGAAGCAATAGATGGTTTACGAAAAAGTGGTTTTGGTTTTATTGAAGTTGGCACAGTAACACCATTGCCACAAAAAAAGGATTCAGATTCTATGGTTAGACGTTTATCCGGAGATGAAGTGAGTTTTTTCCAATTTCATTTCAGTGAAATCATGCAAAACAAAAATTTTGGGGAGAAAAAATACAGAGTGTAGTTATACGGAATTTGTTGTTTTTCCCTAGTCATTTTGATCATTGACAGACATTTGATGAAGAATGATGCTTTTCGAGTTTCAAAACGCATTTCACATTTCGAGTTTATTCGAGCATGGTTCCACAACACTGGAATTTTTTTAGTATTTAATAAGGTCATTTAAAAATAGGAAGGAATTTCAAATTTTATTAGAAATATAATATACTTAATAAATGATTGTTTTGAATGAATTCTGTATATTTTTTTCAAACAAAATATATGATTTTATCAAAAAATAGCAGGATATTTTCGATTTTAAGAAAATTCATTCATTATTGAGTAAATTAATGTCTTCTGAAATTTCCGGGCAAAATTTTTATTATTTTTGCTTACATTTCAGGGATATATAAGTCGCGGTAAATTTAAAAGTGCAGGATTGGGTAATGTATATTTGTTTGTTAAAAAAGCTTATGATCGAAATGCTGTTGTCCCGCTTGGTGTAAATATTGGCAGAAATGCAGTTCGTAATTCAGATTTTTGATATGTTTTTCTGCGACTCTTTTTAGTATATCTTAAGAAAAAAGTTGGATGACATTGTCAATTTCATATCTTTTATGCATGTTCCTGATTTTTGATTATATGTGTTTATGTTTCCATATTTCGGTTTTTAAAACTTTAGCTAATTTTGGATATTACAATTAATTTTTTCGAATATGAGTCTGTTTTGATAATATTTTTGAATCTGTAGGGAATGAAGAATCTTGTCTGGTTTTGTTAATAGATTCTCCTCTTTGCATCAAGTCAAGTTCATGTTTTTATGAAGTTAAGTTTATGAATCAAAATAATATCCACCTTCAAACCCCTAGGTTTACACAAAATAGTTCTGCTCTTAATATTTAATGGCAAGATAAGCGTTAAGTTCCAGATATATGCAATTCAGCACTTCTTTTTTTTGTAAATAATTCTCACCTTTTACTGGATGAGGCTTCTGACAAATTAAAATTCTTTATTTTCAGGGATTTAATCGGCTTAAAGCGGATTACAGTCTTGGTACTTATTATTTTGGTCCTTTTTGTAATTATTTGGTTGTGAATTTTGGGAGCCAAGCTGGTCTGGAAACAATCATTGATCTGGAAATTGTCAGTACAACTCTTCATTTTAGCTTTTTCTTATTTTTTAATTTTCTTTATTAGTAACTAAGTGATGTTTTAGGCTTTACAAGGCGTTACTTCTGCTGTTAACCAAATGATACAGGCCAATGAACCTCCGCCGAAAATTCTGATCAAAATCCCGCCTGATTTATTGATCGCAGACTTAAAAACAATCATTAAAGTATGTTTTTGTTTTTGGCTTTGACTGTTGCACCTGTAAGCTCAAATCTCTGAAAAAAAAAAAAAGCAAAAAACAACAAATCTAGAATCATGTATTTTATTTACAAAATATTTTTTTCTTATATTTTGCTTTGCACGAATCCTTCTGTCAATAAAATAATAATTTAAAGATAGCACTAAATAAACAATATAATATAAATGGCATCATAATTTCGAATTCCACCACCAATCATCCGAAAAATCTTCAAACTGTGCTGCAAGACGATGATTTTTTAAGTGGCAAGCCACTGCGAAATTTAAGTACAGATTGTATATACAATGTTTACAGGTATCTTTAAATATTTTCTGGGATCGAGATTAGTATGATTGAGGTATTATCTTTAAAATTATTGGAATATTTATTAGAAATAAAAACTGAAAGTGAAACATAAAAAGTATGGGTGCAGTTTAATTTAGTTCACTAGCGTTGCTATAATTTGCATGATTTCTTGGAAATTATTAGAATCTTCATTATAATGATCATGGAATATTCTCTTAGAATATTTTAATTCAATTAAGTTTTGTAGTTTATCACATGGTAAGATCCCGATTATTGGATGTGGCGGTATATCATCCGGTCAAGATGCATACGAGAAAATTCGAGCTGGAGCAAGTCTGTTGCAGCTTTATTCATCACTTCTTTATCAAGGTAGGATGTCAAATTATAGATGTTTAAACTGTACGCAGCTTCATTTTTGTAATGAAAATTTACAATCGAATTATGTGTCTGATCCCTTGTTCTCGATTTATGGGAAATTTTATTGATAATATATTTCTTGCAGGTATCAGTCTACTTATATTACAGTATTTCATAAAAGATATCCAAATCACTGACTATTTTTATTGCCGTAATATAGCTACTTTTTGCAGTGTAGTGTTTAGTTGTTCTTTGAGTACTCAAATTTCACCGGAAAAGAGCTTGGATGCACTTGTTATCTATTGTGGCAAACAATTTTTTATTAAATTTAATGGGCTGCTAGTTATTTTATTGCTATTTGGTATTTGCTTTCAAATTTGCTTCGTTATTATCATAACAATCCCTTGCTAAGTTCTAAGTTTAACTAGTGGGACATCTGCTACAAAAACAAAATTATGATATAAAATGACATTTCCATTAAGGAGCATAGAATATTATCATTTCTTTATTTTTAGTTTTTGAATTACTGTTATTAATTCGAGTAAATTTTTTTTTAGAGAAAAAGTGATTCATTTTCCATATCTAAAAATTTTTATATGCGACAGATTTTCTGAAATTCCCAATTTCGGGTATCGATTTTTGTAGCCTCATATCTTTTTCCTAGCCAGACTTAGCATAATTTCAATAGTTTTAAAAGTAATTTTCAATGCTTGGGAAGGGTCGAAAAACTTGAAAAAGACACAAAAAATTTCAAAGAAAAAAAACATTCAACTAATGGAAATTCATAATTGGCGTACAGATATTGTCGACAACATTTGTCTGCAGCTTTACTTCATTTTGCAGTCAATTTAATACATGAACATACGATGTGTTCTGGGAAAACAGGGAAAAATTAGTTTTGAGCTTCTGTGCTCTCCGAGCTCCTTCTCTCCAGTATCTTTCCTCAGCTTTCAGTCCGTGATCCCCTTCCTTTAATTCAGTAAAAATTGTAATTGTAAAAATTTTTTGAAAAATGATTTTGGGAATATTACATATTTGTTGAAAGGAGTTCAAGTACATATGTCGATTAAGGAAAGTTATGGGTTTTAAATTTTCATCAGCTTTTTGATTTTGTTCCTACATTTTCGCTTTTTTTAAAATTTCCTGAAATTTCAAAGAAATCCGCACAATCGTTTTAATGAATGCTTTCTTCCAGGTTTTCCAGTTATAGGACGAATAAAACGGGAATTGGTGGAATGCCTTGCTCGGGATGGTTTTCGCAATATTTCTGAAGCTGTTGGCGCTGATCATAGAAAATAATGATTATAATTTTAATCCTTATCATGTGTTATTTTAATGATCGTTCTGCAATAGATGGATCTAGATTTCCCTTCACTCTGAATAGTCTTTAAAAGTAGAAGCAATATATAGTTAATATGCAGTTGTTTTCATATAGAAGGAAATAAAATTCCTTTATATTTATGAAGATTATATTATGAGTGGAATTTTACTTTGGTGCTGATTGAAATGTTAGATTGTCCCTTGTTAAATTCAATAAAATTCATTTAAATCTTTCTTTTCCAGCAGCAAACATATGATGCTGTTCAGCTTTTTGTTCGTCTCCGGTACTAATGTTGCAGGAAACGAGACATGAACACTGCACTGCAAATATGTGCATGCAGTAGCGCAGTATTCGCATATATGTAAAAGTGATGAGTGATATAAGCCTGAGCAGTAAGTTCTCATTCATATCGCAGTGACAGTGTGTGTCATCATTTATTACGTTCATTCTATTTTCCAAAAAATTGCTAGTCGACCGCGTTCGATTGCTTGAGGTGGATTGTTAATTACAAGTACAAGGCCGTTGTGGTGTTTGTTTTAGTCGCTTTACTTGCTGCCTACTCACTAACTTCCTCTTTTTCTTCAGTGAATCAACATAAACTTGCACCACTACTATTTTAGTCCTCCATTACTGGATAATAATTTTGCATTTTAGGCGAATTAATTTCTGCATTTTCAATGCGCTTTCCACGACTAACCCATTAACAACTAGCCAGTAGCAATGGCACTGCAAGCAATTCACACTTCAAAAAACCAATGAATTGAAATGAACTGAATATATTTGTTTGAGGGTGTGCACAAGTCTCTTCGAATCTTTTTCCTGCAAAGTTTCTGTTGATGTTTGAAAGCGCTTAACGGTGTGAAACAAATATCCCAATTAGTTTGCTGACTGGTGTTCCCTTACTATCTTCTTGATTTCATGTTCGACATTTATATTTTTCTGGTCAATACTGTCCTAGCAGATCTCACTTCATCACCAATATAAAAGGTATGCGGATAGAAATTGTCGAGATTTTTTAAGTTCTAAAAGTTAAATGAGACTTTTGTTTTTACATTGAATTTGACAAAAAATTATACTCAAATTCCGCAACAAATTTATTGAATGAGAACATGAAACAGATTGATTTATGATAGTTCGTTCACAATATCCACATGGAATGGATCTATAAGTCTCGGTCATTCACTCGTAGTTTGAATGATTTTCAATTTTCAATTAAAAATTTTTTTAATTAATTTTAATTTTTAATTAATTTTCAATTAAGACTGAGTTGAGTACTTTTGTAGATCGATAGATGCTGTTTATTTTTTGTCCATAATCATGGACTATATGAGCTTGATTATATCATCTTACTCGTCCTTCAGAAGTATTTTCAATTCTAGAACTGATAGATTCGAATCAGCTAATGCCATATGAAATTTTTGAAACAGTTGGAGAATTCTAGACGATATGTAACACTTCATAATCCAAAATCAAATCCCAAGAATGTATTTTCAAATATTAGTTGTTCTCAAGCTAATAATAAAACAACCGCCTGTTTTAATCGGGAACTTGTTGACACTATCTTACTTCTCGTTTCAAAAAATTGAGTTTTAACCTCATAAACAAATTGAAAAATGAATAAAGATAAAGGAAAATATTATAAGGAGTCTTGTCCAGGTCTTTATACTGAATCCTTACGTAGCTTTAGCGTAATTAATATATTATTTTCTTTTATTAATAAAAGAAAAGATTTTTGCGTCGAAATCTTAAATCGCTAAAGTAACCAGTATAAGAAATCCATAAAAAAAGAGAAGAAAGCTTTTGCAGATGCTTGATTTTACCATTTTAAAATTCCATGAAGAAAAGAGAAAGAATATAAATGCTTGAAAATTTAATTATCGTTCATTTCTTAAATTGATCATTCTTTGGCCAAGTAAGCTAGCCAACGAAAAGAGTTATTATTGCTGTTCCCAAATTCACTCTGTTCTAAAGCGCTTTTACCTTCACTTAATTTTGCATAGGCATTGCACGAAAATGAATCAAACAAGCGAATGGAAAAAAATTTTTATTTTAATTAAAAAAGAGAGGGAAGGAAAACTAATTGCAACGAAGGTTGAGAAGAAGTAAGAGGCGGGATAGAAAAGGTATAGGGTAAGCTGTTACTATTAAAGTAAGGGCACAATTTTTTGCACAATTAATTAAAATAGCAGTAATTTTATTCACCACGAGCAAAAACTCTTCATTCGCTACATTCTTTGCCTTAAATTTCACATTTTTTTTTCTCAGTTCTTGCAAATTGATAATTAATGAGAAGCTCGTTTAATGAAAGCATTTTATATAGAAAATTTTATTTTATTTCACTTTTCATGCATTATTGCTCCCATAAAATTGTACCGACCAGTTTTTGCTAGTGCAGACCAAGTGATCTGAATGATTAACAATCGAACAAGCTTGTTAAAAATATGGATAACATTATTCTATCACTGATACCATGGTTTTATTTCATAGATCATATATGAGATTACTGTATTGAATGTTTTGTATTGTTACAGTATTATAATTACAGCTGTGTACTGTTTCAATTATAGTTCTGTTTTGTTCTGTACTTTTACAGTAATTTTATGTTACAGTATTACCATGATCACTTATTTTCAAATTTGCAGATAAGTCAACAAATAAATGCAAATATAATTTGTATAAAATATATGTAATTGTAATCACATACAAAATAAATGTAATTATCGGGCAGCTAGATAAATAATAAATGGCGGACTTAGTTATGACTTTATTTTTATCATTAATTAAAGCACTGTTTTTTTTTAATTTCCTAAAAGACGAACTTTCAAAACTTAATTTTCCTCTGAAGATAAAAATTAAGAGAATGAAGGGAGATAAAAAGAAGAAATTTGCTGAAAACGAAGAAGACAAAAAAAATATTCGACGAAATGAGCGATTAGTGTTAAATTGTTTGAAACGAACTTGATTTGTTTTTACTACCTTGTCTGATGAAAATAAGTGCTTAATTAATTCTTAAATAAAAAAGACGGAAGTTTTAATCCTTAAATAGTGGTTTCTCGTTAAAAATCAATTTTTGAACAGATTTCTTGAACTTTTCATCAGTTATTAAATCACACAAGCTGTCGTGTTGTGCATTTCGAGTATTACTTGGACGATTAATAAGGCGATTATGTTAAAATCTTTGTTAGATATTTTTATTTCTATACTGTCTAGCTATCTCAATCCAGGCGTTAGAACTGAAACTGAATCCCAAAATCTAATTTTGAAAATAATTGACGAAAGGAGATACTTTTCACCTCCAGATACTCATAACTCTTCAAATGAGCTCTGAAAAGTAGTTTAATCAAATTTGGTACTGAAACTTTAAAATTTCGTTTCGAAATTTTTCGTAAGTTTAGAGGGCAACAAGAAATCAGGTTTTTGATATAAAGTTAACTTTTTGCAAGATATATTAACCAAGTGTCCAAGTCATTTGTGTGCATATATGTCAACATCAACATGCAGAATATTAAACGAACTCACTTTTGCTTGATAAGCTTTTATTAATTAATGAAAAAAGTTAAGTTAAAGGCATGTCATGTCATCCATTCTTTTCAGTTATTCTCTTTAT
The DNA here is from genome assembly GCA_028564675.1 of Onchocerca lupi. Lineage (NCBI taxonomy): Eukaryota > Metazoa > Nematoda > Chromadorea > Rhabditida > Onchocercidae > Onchocerca > Onchocerca lupi. The sequence continues at coordinate 231,866 of JAOVVO010000046.1, forward strand.
GAGTCTGTCGGTATATCCTATTTTCTGTTGCATTTTCATTTCATTTGTCTCATCTCTTTTAAAGTCCTTATTTAATCCCAATCTTTGCTAACTTTTATTTTGATTTAGTGACTGAAGAATTGGCATCAATAAAGGATCTAAAGTTCTAAAGTTCGGTCTCTGTCTTGCTACAAGGCAGTTTTTGAGTGTTTTGCACTCGTAAAGTGATTCCTTATTACTATGTCAGCTGGCTTCCTGCAAATTCAACTTTTTAAATCTTTTTTAAATAACTCAAATTTCTCAATTTCCTAAATAATAATTCATCACAAATATAGCTGATGACGGCAACGCCTTATGATTGCTTCAATTTGTCTCATTCATCTGAAATGACGAATTTCCTAGATTAAGACAGGACAGAACTTTAAGAAATGATGATCCACAAGATGGGACTGATTGAGTAAGCTAGGCTCATAATGTGCATCTATTTGATGATATAATTGTCTAGTATTATTGATATTGACACAGGAAATTGCACACAAAATGAAGTAAATTAGCGAAATGCAGAGTTTGTATGTCTATGCATGTGTTCATTCTCTATGTCACCAATCGGCGTAAGTGCCGAAATATTAATAAAATTGTTCACTTTGGAATACATTGTCGAAGGAATCTTTCATTGTGGTGCTTTTATCACTCATTTATTGTTATTAATATTTATTATTAATCATTATTATTACTACCATTATTATTATTATTGTTATTATTATTATTAATTATTATTATTATTATTATTATTATTATTATTATTATTATTATTATTATTATTATTATTATTATTATT